>JAQBSW010000066.1:0-252500 GCA_029291075.1 Eudiplozoon nipponicum | reverse complement strand
TCATTACTACATTCATAAGTATATGCATGCATACATACATACATACAAATAAACATAGATTCACACATAAATACATAAATACGTATCAACAAACATAAAAACATGTACATATAGACGCAAGCATACAAACATAAATTCATACATACATAAATAATGCATACACAAAGACATAAGCATACACACCAACAGACAGACATACATACATGGATATATACATACATAAGTACATAATACGTAGATACATACACACATAAGCACGTACATACATACAAACACACATATGTATATGCATGAATACATATATACATGCATACATACATACATGCATACATACATTAACACATGCTAATGTATATACATACATGCATAAATACATACATACATATAAACATACATACATACACACATACATACAAACAAACACACAAATACACACATGCCTACATAACTACAGACATACTAATATGGGTACACACATACACGCAAATTAATACAAAAATACATGTTTAAAATCACAAATGAATAAATACATGTATAAATATTTGGATTTTTACATCATTATATGTATAAACTCATATAAATAAGCATAAAACTATGCATAAATACATGTAGGTACAATTACATACATAATTACATTCATACATTTTTGCAAGTATAAATAAACACATACAAACATACATGTATGAAAAACATGATGATTTTAAACATATATATATATATATATATATATATATATATATAGGCAATCAAGATCAGGGTCTCATCACTAATAGGTTCCGGATCATTTTGTTTCTAAGCGGAATATTTAACAGGATTTTTATTGATTCATTTTACTAGTTGCTAGTCTTTTTGCCGACTTGTATCCACTTAAGTGTCCTATGCCGTAAGTTCACAGTATAGCGTGATTAATTAGTTGATATAGCTAATAATAGAGTTCGGCTTTAATACACGTTCCTACATCATCCAAAACTGCCTCACAAATATGGTGAGCAGGGCGCACAAGTCGCCTTCTAAAAAATTAAACTTAGCTTACATCATGTAATTATTTAAATGGGCAGTGGGTGTGGCAACGTTCATGTACCATGTAAATATTTAGTTTTATTCTCTGGTTTTCCGATTTACATGAAGACTTCCGTTTAGACTTTTATGAATAAAGTTTTGATATGATTTGAAATTTGATTGCGAAGTGCCAGGTTCATATTCTGCAATACCGCGTTTTGTGTACGCGGGTTCTAGCTTTGCACTAACAGTTTCACAAATATCCGATTGATCACAATTTCCATGTCCTTTTTGTCTTCGTTGGGGCTGGGTTAGTATTCGTCCCTTTCTTCCGAAGGCTTCAACATCGTTCATACTAACCAATAAAATTGCGGCCAGTAAACAAAGATGTGATAGAACCGCATTTCCATTGGTTAGTATGAACGATGTTGAAGCCTTCGGAAGAAAGAGACGAATACAAACCCAGCCCGATAGAAGACAAAAAGGACATAGGTAGCGTCAATCAATAACCCCACACGCAAAACTGCCAATAGAAAAAAGTTTTCATATGTTTAGAATGCGATCTAATTAGCTAAATTTTATAAATTCATGCCATGCTCGAAGATGTGTGAATTCGTAGTCACCTACGAGTGGCGCACTCGATGCGATTTAACTCGTGGTGTTATCTTGAGCCTTGTAGGTCCTAAAATGGCATATAATTACCACTGTTTAGAAAGGATCTCACCAAAAAAAAACCCTGCCAATTTGCGGGCGTTTGTTTAGATGGGCTGGTCTAGACCATTCTACTATCCAATTTTAGGCAGCTTGATCTCAGTTTATGCGAAAATATACACTATTCAAATGATTGAGGAGAAATAGATATGGATTTAAAAGAACATTGTTAACTAAAGAAAAATTATTGGACTTCAATCGCATTCTGCACTGGAAGATAGGCCGAGTCATTTTGTGCAGAATTATTTTTGACACCGACTTTTCCAAATTTTTGCATGCAAACTTTATTAATTAAGGAGTACTTGCCGGTCCACACATGCCAAGGTGAAAATATTTACAGAACGAATGCCTTCATATATTTAGAACCGTATTCGTCGTTGGAGCATAATACATACACACGAACTATCAGGTAGGTAAGTAGAAATCGATAAACGGGAAACTACATTTTGGACTCAAATCACTTAACATTGTATTAATTAAGAAGATATATAAATAGAATATCAGTACATTTTGAAGAAAGGAGCTCTGATTATGACAAAAACTAGACGAAGAAGCCAGGTTCGAAATACAAGCTACAATAGAAATTAAACAAAGACAGCTTTTTTCGCATGGATAAAGTAAAAATATAATTTTGTCAGATAAATAAATATTGATTTTTTGTTACCTTCCCTGGTATTAACAAATGATTTTCAATTTTGATTAGACGTATTGACACCATGACACTTTAGGAAGTTATACTGATTTGATGTCCTGAGGGAAAGGCTTATCAGAAAATATGAAATGTAGATGTGTAGTATGCGGCACGAGTGGCGTGACAATGGATTCTCAGACTCAAAGAATTATATTCCCGGGTTCGAATTCTTCTACAACGAATTCTGGGCAGTACTTAAAATGTTCTCAATAAGAACGAACTCGGTTTATTTTATCTATATATATATATATATATATATATATATATATATAGAGAGAGAGAGAGAAAGAGTTTCCTTTGTAGATATTCAACGAGATAATAAATAAGAAACAGTTCTTGAATGTGATTAAATTTCTTTTAAAATATTTGTACATGGAAATGATTCTATGAATTTTATTAAAGCTCGCATTCCAGAAGGATGTTAATGTTTTTACACAAATGAGAAACCTTTTTGAATGTGAGCTTTTGAAACTTTAAAGTTTTTTCGCATGGATAGAGTAAAAATATTATTTGGTCACATAAATATATATTAATATTTTGTTACCTTCTCTGGTATTAACAAATGATTTTCAATTTTGGTTAGACACATTGAAGCTGGCAAAGAAAATGTGCAGTCATTTAGCTTACATTTATTTTTCTAGAATGTGAGTAGATAGTTGGAAGATAATATACACACACACACATATATATATATATATATATATATATATATATATATATATATCATAGACTCCTCCCCTCCTGTACATTGTCTCTTACTTTGCTTTTTTGAAAATAAATAAATATCAAAATTCACTAAAACTCGAGAAGAAAACTAAAAGTAAATATTTATCTTGCTCAGCGAAATTACTCTTTCTCTGCGCACATGAAAATGTTACTACAATGGTGCGTTGTTGTGTTTAAAAATCTAACGTGGACGTGGTCTTGTGGAATCTCCGAGATTTGCGCTCTCGGGTTGTCGCTTTCCACTTTCACTTTCGCAACGATCCGATTGATCCTCATTTCGAAGTATGCTATTCTGAGCATTGTACTGTGTATGTGTGATTAGAGGCCTGATGATGGAACGGGAAATGCTGTTTCGAAACCTCGCCAGTCAACGAATAGTAGATACTACCTCATTTCCAGTGGTTAGTATGAACCATGTTGAAGCCTTCGAAAGGAAAGGGCGAATCCGAGTCCAGCCAAAACGAAAAACTCGATGCGTACTTGGAAATGAGGGATCAATAGTGTCTTTGCAAAACTGATGGTGCAAAGCGACAACCCGGGAAGGCAAGCCGAGGAGAGTCGACATTTGTAGCTCACACTGCGCAACCATTCATAAAAGTATCTGCTAGACGTGATCTAACTGAATTTGCACTGAAGCTGCCATTTTGAAAATTTTACTTTTATGTCATAAAACAAAGAGTTAAAAGACATAAAAGTTATGGTAAACAAGGCTTAAATAAATAATAACGATTGAGCGAATAAACGGTGCCACTTAAGCCAACTTTCTCGGAATGGCATTAAAGTTTAACACGAAATTCTGTGCATAAAGTAAATACATTGCTTCTATTCGGATATTAAAACATTTCAAATCACAGTTATTGTTATCATGAACGAATTAATGATTGAGTGCGATTTCTGGTGGCTTACCGTCCAAAGACATTTCCTCATCGTCTTCATCATACACGTTGTGGTGAAACGCATTGCCATGATTGGCTCTTTCGTTCCAGACGACTGGGGATATTCTAGACGCTGGAGTGAGCGGAATGTCGTCCCTTTCGAAACGTTCAATGACCGGTCCGTTGAGATCTGCTGTTAAAGTGCTTAGTTTGCTCGTACTCTCTCCAACCGGATCGTGCCTCAAGGAACCTGATCCAAGTGTAGCTGAGCCTGACACTGGAAATCTCCTCAAATGATCTCGATCAACTTTGGGAGGCTCAAAACTATCCACCGATTGAGTTGGATACTCTGAAGAAAGCAGTTTATCGTTATCTGGTATTTTGTTTTTCATGTTTAATTTATTTGAGTGCATAAAAGACTTGGTTATATCGAAATCAGGAATTGATTGAGCATCAACGTTTTTCTCTCTAGGCGTACCACCCAACCTTTTTCTCCTTTCCCTCAAATAAGATGAGTACTCTTCTACTCCAGGGGTTGTCAGTTCCACATCGTTAATAAGCATTGCTTTTCGCATACCATCTGACGATTTACCGGTATCTTCATTAAATTTATACTGGTAATTATTGTTATCATCCTGATTAGGAAGGAAATATCTATCATCAGTGTCTACCATGTCTCGAAATGTAAAGGTCTGATTATCACGATTGTTGTATTCATTTTCGTTGTAATCAGTCTGCTGACTATAACCGTATTGGTCTACTGTGTTGTCCGCAGTTAAAACCATCGATGGAATTGACATACTTGAGTCGTCTTGATTGTCTCCGAGCCTTTGTCTGTCAACCACCTGTGCGTCCGACGCCTGTGGCCCGCCCATCGGCATGAAATTTCCCTCGGCATTGCTATTGCGTGATTTGTAAGTCCAGTTTTGCTGACTGTCGGAGCGTGAGAACGGAATACTAGTGTCAGCAAATTCGCCACGTTTAGCTGAACGATCACTCCAACGTCGTCTAAGCTCCTGAAATGAGCGATGAAGTTCATCTCCTACAACATAGTCGACGGTGTCAATTTCAGAATTTAGATTACCATTGTTGAGAAGGCGATAAAATGCAGGGGAGTTGCGATGGTGTTGAAGTTTGTAGTGGTAAGTCCTATCAAGTGACTGTGTGTTTATGTGATGGGATGTTTGACTGTTTGTAAATCGAGAACGCCTTTGCATGACCGGAGCTGCGGTTGGTAACAAACGAGCTGGTTTCTTTGGCACTGGAGGTCCTATGTTAACACCTGATTTTGTCAACGTCTCAGCTTCTGTTGCAAGCTTGACTTCATTTCTCTCGTTAAGCAGAGGTGAATGATCAGTTTGACAGAATTTACTGTCTATCGTCGAGTTATTATTATTGAAATTTGATCGCTTTCCCGAAACGTTGCTGTTAAAATCAGTCATTTCAGGGAAAACGTGTGGTCCAGAATTAGATGACCCTTTTTGATTTACAAAACTTTGGTCATGTTCAACATCAACCTGACGAAAACCGTCGGATTGACTTAAGTCGACCGGTACCGACTTTACAGGGTTTCCGCGTTTGCAACTTCCATGTTTCACATGAATGTCGACACTGGTGAATGTATTGTTGTTATTGTTAAATTGTACGTCGTGGAAGCTTGTGTTTGCAAGTCGTCGTATTGGAGCAGCCTGTTCAGTGTCAGTGCTAAACCACCTATCGTTGGCAGTGATAACCTCTTCACGTCGACGTTTTCGTTCACTACGCTCCACTTTAAAACGATCTGGTGAGGCATTGTATTCGGAACCAATACGACCCAATAGTTCAGCGTCTCTGGACTCCTCAGACACGAGCATCGCTTTTGCCCATGGATCATTGGCTAAGTGCCCATTTATAGTTTCACACTTAGAATCTGTATTTTACAAATAAACAAAAGATAATTTTGGTTTAAAAAAATATTTTTTGATTGAAAATTATGAGTCAGTTAGTTGATGTGTTTCGAAAACTATCTGAAATGTCCAACAAAACCAGTAATTGTAACCGAAGATGGTATTGACAAAACAGCATGACTATTTCAACATTAGAATCTTATTTTGTTTAAATAAGCTATACATATAACCTACTGAGCTTGATAATTATTTAACAGAACTTCTGTTTGAAGAACGTCTTATTTAATAATTTTAAGTCGGTGTAAGTCGCACAGCAACACAAACACACTCGCCTAAATACCCTGACGGTTCCACTTGCCTCGCTAAAAATCAAAAATCGATTGCTTGCAGTAAGCTCATGTAAAGGAATATTTGTTCTACCTTAAATTCCAATTTTCGGCATTGTGAGAACTACGTAATCAAAAAAGTAAAGGAATATGAAGTATATTAGACGTTTTTCTTCAAAAATCCCCAAAATGTCTGACTTAATTGATCCAGGTGTAGAAAACCTGTTTCCTTGGCATACAAAAAACTAACTAGGAATTTAAAGGCACTAATTTTCTAGTTTCACTTTCTTGTACTCTACGAAGACGGTTGCTATGACGAAATCATTCCCATTTATTAAACTATCCTCGAAAATTTCCACTACAGTTGAATGTATGCAAAGAGAATTTTGCTATGACTTTAATGCTAAAGGAATGTATTTATCATTTTGAAGAAACTTTTCTTTAAATTTCACTTAACTAGTGCGAGTTTCAATGTTTTAATTAGAAAATGTAAAAAATGAATTGTCACTCAAATTATTAGATTCAACTTAGCTGCACTAAGGAGAACCGGAAAAATTTAGTAGACTAACACGATTGAAACTCAGAAGAGAAGAAATTTGAATTGAGGTTTGAAGTTAAAAGCAATCAATATAGATCAAACTCATTCATCGTACGATTTACGCATGCGTTTCATGCTATTTTATTACTTATCTGTAGGAAATGGCAATCCGCCCCATATATAGAATCAAGTAACGCGGGGGCAAATTGATGGATAGACAAAAATACCAATAGCAAAATACTATACATGATTGACCAAAAAAGAATCACAACCATGTGTACTATTTTGGTATCGAACAGCACCTGACTACGAGTGAGAGATCAACATCATTTAAAATTCAATCTAGTTAGCATATAATTGCAGACAAATCCATTACTCAAGCAGTAATTCTATTAGTCTTAACAACGATAGAAATTGCGCAAATGTATGAGTCATTGAGACAATAATCTGCACACTCAGAGTTGCTGCCTGGTTGAGACAGCTAAACGTATGAAAGTTGGCATTACGAAAACACCTCCAGGCAACAGCCGAAACAATGAAAGCCTGGTTAAAGCACAGTCTATCGATAGAAAAGTCACCATGTCACATGCCTTATTTAGTGATACAGATAGAGTCGCCTTTACTCGCGCACACACATGTACCAACTGTGCATCACAATCTTAAAACTCAGCCTAGCCGCACTAGTATACTTATGGAAAAATTTTTACCAAAATATAAAAAAATCAAAATAGTTCGCACTTACAAAATCGAATGGAAAAACATTGACATTTAAGACAAAGTAATGTATTTTGTGTTGTTAAGTCTTAGCCAAACACATTTACTTATTTATCAATAATCAATTTGTTTCCGATTATTATAAATGAACCATTTATAAGCATAAATATATACATATTTACATGTACTAGTCCGGCTGTAGGAGAATAAAACGCAAATAAAATATTTTTCCATAAAGTTTAATATTTTCTTTTGTGTACAAATGCGCTTGTTTCGTGAAATAAGGAATGAGTTGTATGCCACTGTATCAAATGGTGACGAGTTCGACTCTTGCCTATTTTGGTCAAGGATACTATTGCCATGTTGTCCAATTAAGAGAAAAACCATAGCCTAGTAAATGGATTAAGTTGTTTTTATTATGTAAAATCAAATTTTCATGCACATATACACACAACCATAAACATACACGCACAAACATATATATATATATCATTCATAAATATATATATATATATATATATATATATATATATATATATATATATATATATATATATATCTTCATTTTCTATTTCAACACAAAAGTCAAGTGACTAATGTTTCACTGCCATATAACCATAAGGAATGAAAAAAAAGTATATAAGTGAATTTAGATAAATTATTATTGAGATTTACGAGAGAGGGAGAGGGGTAGAGAGAGAAGGAAAACCTTGCTACTATGAGTAAATTTATCAGGATAACTCACAGAAATGAGGCAAACTAAACCTCTCCACAACACCATTATGGCCAAGTTAGCATTCGGGCAAGGCGACATCAGCAACACAGCTTCCTTGCGGATTTCACCGTATCACATCATAAACAAACCGAACCTCGCAGCTAACTTTGCCCTACTAAGAAAAGAAAGTTACGAAGATGATTCTACTATACATCTGCAACAAGATCGCCACTGAGCTCGATTCGCTGCCATATCGCTAAGGGTTTCTAACCAAGAACTGTGATGTGCACGAGGACCCCATCCCGGCAGACGAGTGGATCCTATACTACCCAATTTGGATGTAAGTGACTTTAATTGTTTCTGCCATGTCAAAATCTGCCCACCTTGTTTCTTACGCCAATTTGGTGCTGGATGAGAGAACAGAGCTCTATTGGGCAATCGGAATGAGGGCATACGCAAAACGTGACCGAGCCAACGAAGTTGATGGAGCCTTATTTGCTTTTCTAAAGACGAGCACTTATTGTCAGATCCAAAAATACGTCTACGGATGTCAACGTTAGTTATTCGTTGTTGGTAACCAACATGTGCTATACTTCTCAAACAACGATGATCGAATGCCTGTAAGCGTCTCAGATCATCAACTCTAAGATGCCAAGTTTCACTAGCATATAGTAAGACTGTGCGTACAGATGCATTGTAAAAACGACCTTTAAGGCAAAGTGAAATATTCGCGTTTCTCCATAAATGACGAAGGTTTGAGAAAGCTACTCTAGCTTTCGCGATCCGTATTCTCACCTCGTCGGACATATTGCCTACGTTATTGATAGAGCTCCCAAGATATGTAATCCTGTCGACTATGTCAAGATCTTCATTCTACAGTCGCAACGTTGGAGTGAGTGGTGGGTGATCCTGTAACAGTATCTTACATTTAGAGGGTGCGAATTTCATACCGAAAGACGGAACAACGTTTGCTAATCTATTTAAGGTGGTCTGGGCAGCATGCTGATTGTCGAATAATAGTACGATATCGTCCGCATAGTCAAGATCGACTAGTTTATCTCCCGGGAGAACTTCAACTCCAGCGTCCTGAATGTGTGAGAGAGTGTTGTTCATAATAGCATCGATTACAAAATTAAACAAAAATGGGGAAAGTGGACAACCTTGACGAACACCACTGCTGGTTGTAAAGTTATGCGTTAATTCGTTGTAAACCTTAACGCGACCAGAAGTATTTGTGTAGAGAGCTCGTATAATATTAACAAATTTAGTGGGCACACCGCTTTTCGACAAGATATGGAATAAAACATTGCGATCCACCGAATCAAATGCACCCTTGAAGTCTAGAAAGACGACTATTGTGGGACGGTGATATAAATGTCTCTGTTCGAGAATTTGCCTTAACGTAAAAATATTATCTATACAACCTCGTCCTGCGCGGAATCTGGCCTGTTCTTCTCTTGTTTGTGATTCACGTGAAGCGCTAAGACGACGTAGGATAATCGAAGCAAATAACCTTGATAGACCGGAGTCAAACTTATACCACGATGGTTATCGCACGAATTACGATTGCCTTTTTTGAAGATGGAAATGATGGTCGACTCATTCCAGTCAAGTGGTACGGTTTCCTCATTCCATATAGTATGAAAAAGTTTGGTCAACGCTCCTGAAATTATATCGCCACCATCCTTAAACAATCCCGGAAGCAGATCATCGGGGCCGGCGGCTTTGCGGCGCTTAAGAGATAGGATTGCATCGCGTACTTCTAACTCGGATGGTTCTTCGGGACTAACATTCCACACTGTTGATGCAGACATGCTTTCGGGAAGCGGAACTGACGCGGGTGGCCAAGAAAATTGATCTCTAAAGTGTTCATCCCACCTGTCAAGACAACTTATTTTATCGGTTATTAATTCGTTGTTACCATCATTTATAGTTTCGCTAACTTTTAACTTTCTCGGACCTGTTGTGCGTATAAGTTGGAACAAACAGCGATTGTTACCTGACGCGAAAGCTACTTCCATTTCTTCAGCCTTTCTGCTCCAAAAGTTTTCGAGATCGCCTTTTAGACTGCGCTTAAGTTGGCGTCTTATATTGCGACGGGTATTATTATGAGTCGAGCCAGGTGGAATTTGGCGCCTTATTTCGAGTATCTCCATAGATTTTACAGAGAGCCAGTGATTATTTCTACGGGGGCCTGCTATGCCACATACAGTAGTACCTGCATTGTGCATAGTGGAACTTATCTTGGACCAAAGTATATTCGTATTTTCGCTATTCAGACCAGTTAGATTAGCCTTAAGAATATTTTCATAGTTTTGTCGGATGGACGGTTGTTCGAGTTTGCCTACATCAATTTGGGGTTTATTCTTAATTATTTTCCCGGAAAATTTTAGAGCAAATCTACAACGAATAAGTGCATGGTCCGAGTCGACATAAGTGTTCCAAAAAGAGCGACAATCCTGGATGCAACCACGCCATCTATAACTAATTGCTACATGATCTATTTGAGTCCACCGTTGTCCGGGTGCTGGAGGACGCCATGTAGCACAACGTTTAACACTACGTCTGAAATTTGTACTACTTAAATATAGTCTATGTTCAGCGCAGCTATCCAAAAGCCGTTCACCATTATCATTGCGAGTCGAGCTTAGAGTTTATCTTCCACCTAAATGAAATTCTGTGTTGCTTAAGCGACCAACTTGAGCATTCATGTCATCCATAACCAGGACTATATCCGAACTTCGTGCTTTACTTAGTAAGGAGCTTAATTCGGAGTATAAAGCGCCCTTGCTTTCTTCTGTGCCGCAATCGGTAGGATCATATGCAGATACAACGAAGAGGCAACGATGATAACGGTTTTTTGCTTTGATATATATATATATATATATATATATATATATATATCATTTATAGTCTACAAATTCTCATGTATGTGCGGTGGCACATATATCGGACGTACGAAGAAGCAATTAATCAGCCATTTCCGATCATATATTGGAAACGGGGCACCCAGTCAATTCGACCAATTTCTTTAAATCAAGTTTGCAAGCTTGAAGTAAACACCAATTACATTGTATTTAACCAGTCGTCGAACAACATAACAAAACTACTGCCAGCCGCAACGCACTATGTTGTTCGACGACTGGTTAAATACAATGGGATTGGTGTTTACTTCAAGCTTGCAAACTTGATTTAAAGAATTGTTACCACAACCCGCGCAATCAATTATTGTTAAATTCGACCAATTTCTCATTTCTATATAAAGTAAAATCAGAAAAATTATTATATATTTGTGAATACCTTTATATAAAACAACAAACACATGGCCTAATTATTCAAAAGTTTCGTCAACATGATATTCTAATCGACTGGCCACGAATAACAAAATTCAACAACAATTTACTAGTATCCGGGCAAGACCGAACACGCCTTCGACCAGACTCAACAAACGTTCAATCGGATTGGCATCAAGCTGAAGAGGAAAAAGCAGATGCATATACGGAGACAGAAATTTCAAAACAATATGAGGTTCAACACTGCAGACCACACTAGCGCTGTTACCAAATGAAGAAAACAAATTTGCGCAACAAGGGGAAACGAAAGGCTACACTCGGTAAAATACCATTTGTAAACGCAAAAGCCACCAATGCGAAAATTTGGTTAGCTCACAAGCCATCAATACAAAATGACCAGATCTCAGAAATCCCTTCACAATTCAGCGAGAAAGACATTTACATGCAAACAAGCACACACACACAGACACAAACGCATACACACAAATCAGCCAAAACAAGAAATAGAAGTAAAACCGAGTCAGATTTGTTGTCATAGGCACAATCAAATGAAAACCCAGAATGTATATAAATGAAAGATTATAGAGCGAAGTTTAGTATTCTAGAAATAAATGGCAATTATCCACTTTGTTATTAATGTTAGACAAGTATTTTTTGAAGTTCGATTGCGGAGTGCCAGCTCCATATTTTCCGATGTCGTGTTTTGCGTACGCGGTTTCTAGCTTCGCACAAACAGTTTCACAAAGATCCGATTGCTCACAATTTCCATTTCCTTTTTGTCTTCGATCGGGTGCTGAGTTTGTAATTGTCCCAATTGAAATGTGGTTCTATCACATCTTTGTTTATTGGCGACGTTTTGATGCCAAATTTACAGCATCATCCTCAGGCAACTATACACAGCACAAAACTCACAATAGCGGATTTAAGCAAATGTGGTAACCTCGTTTCGAAACCGTTCTATTCATATTCTATTTTAATGATTCACCAATGGTTTTAAACATATAATTTGTCTCAGTAACTAAACTCAATATATGCATATGTCTAGCGCACCTGAGAACCCTCACCCAACAACTAAATCTACATATTTACAATTAGCAGACCAATCATTACCTCCTTATAATTCCAGCTATCTCAAATTGTGATGATTGTGCTGTTTATAGTTGCCTGAGGATGGTGCTGGAAATTTGGCATCGAAACGTCGCAAGTAGACAAAGATGTGATAGAGCCGCATTTCCATTGGGGCAATTACAAACTCAGCATCCGATCGAAGACAAAAAGGAAATGGAAATTGTGATCAATCGGATCTTTGTGAAACTGTTTGTTATTAATGTGTTTTTTCTTCCTAATTAGAAATATCTTTATATATAATTTATAATGTCCATTTCAATCGAATATTATACAATATATTTTGTATGAGAAAGAAAAAAAATTTAATAATTTTTTTAAAAACACGGCCACTTTATTTAGGGAACAATCAGCAACACATTACAATCTTTCATTTAAAAACATCTCGGTTCTTCATTTGACTATGAGGTTGGCAACTAGTCTGATTGAAAGATTGTGTATGCGGGCGTCAAATTGACAATTACCACGAGTTGCGATCGTGGGTTGTCGCTTTGCGCCATCAGTTTCGCAAAGATCCGATTGATGCCCACTCCCAAGTACGCATCGAGTTCGTCTTTGGAGTGGCTTGGCGCCAATTCGTCCTTTCCTTCGAATGCTTCAACATCATTCATAGCAACCACTGTAAATGAGGTACGATCAAATCTTCGTTGACTTGCGACGTTTCGGAACAGCTTTTCCCGTTCCATCATCGGACGCCCAATCACACACTTAGTCAAAATGCTCACAATAGCAGATTAATACTGATCACCATATTTACTTAAATATGCTTTTGTGAGCATTTTAACTGTGGGTGTGATCATCGGCCTGATGATGTTACTGTAATAATCGCACCGAAAGGTAACCAGTCAAAGATGGCTTCGACATCGTTCATACTAACCAGTGGAAATGAGGCACGATTTATTCTTCGTTGACTGGCTAAGTTTCGCTACCATTTCTCCAGTACCATCATCAGGCCACTAATCACACACATACGGAGTCAAAATTCTAATTTCCAGTGGTTAGTATGAACGCTGTTGAAGCTTTCGGAGGAAAGAGACGAATCAACATCCAGCCACCACGAAGAGGAACACGATGCTTGATCTTTTTGAAGCTAATACAGCAAAGCAACCATCGAGGATCGCAACTCGTGGTAATTATCAACTAGTCTGATTTTCAATTAAACAACAATTGTTTGCGCGGGTGGTGGTGACAATTATTTAAATCAAGTTTGCGAGATTGAAGTAAACACCAATTCCATTGTATTTAACCAGGCGTCGAACAAAATAACAAAACTACCGCCAGCCGCAACGCACTGACGCGTTTCGACCTTCCATGATCATCATCAGAGTACGACGGCAAACTGACTATCGAGGATCAAACCGCATTGAATATATATGGAAATCAAATTTAGATATGTGGCTCTCACCTCTAGCAGTCTTGCATACATTGAACTTGACTGGAAATGTCGGCTGCACAATTTCTCTGCAGTCACGAACATTAACTGTTTGCAGCTTTCGCCACATATACATATATAGGCAATACAATTTAAACAAAAATTGATTGCACGGGTGGTGGTAAAAATTCTTTAAATCAAGTTTGCGAGCTTGAAGTAACAGCCAATGTGCAATATTTAGTCAAAATTCAATCCACCAATAGATAAATGACCACATTTAAAACAC
Organism: Eudiplozoon nipponicum; assembly: GCA_029291075.1. Classification (NCBI taxonomy): domain Eukaryota; kingdom Metazoa; phylum Platyhelminthes; class Monogenea; order Mazocraeidea; family Diplozoidae; genus Eudiplozoon; species Eudiplozoon nipponicum. Next base: position 238,243 of record JAQBSW010000066.1, on the reverse strand, counting down.
CATTTTGCAATTCAATGAGAATGACCTCTAAACGTACATAGAAACACGCAAACGGGAGATGGAACTAAAATTGAAATATATATATACATATATATATATATATATATATATATATATATAAATATATATATATATATATATATATATATATATATATATATATATATATATATATATATAGTCTCCTAATGCCTTCTGCCCTTAGGTAATACGAAAATATTTTTGAGCAAATGAAAATTTAAATGATTGTGAATTTATTTTCGTGGATATTGGTCAGTTTAATAAGAGAATATATAAAGAAACAAATGCCAAAGTTTAAGTTGTATATATTCTGCGTTTTTATATTTGAATGCATAAACCAGATATCACTTGAAAGTAGTTGCTCCAAACTGCGCAACGCAATCATCAAATTTAGAGTATCCACGGTTTTCTTTCTTGGGTGGTAGATTTTCACTAGCAGTTCCACAAAGATCCGACAAATTCCTACTTCCAAGTATGCAATGTGTACGTCTTTGTGATGGTTGGATTTGGATTAGTTCTGTCATTCCAAAGTCTTTTAACCACTGTAAATGAGGTACAATCTAATCTTGGTTGACTGACTACGTTTCGGTACCTTATTTGCAGTACCTTCAACATGTTTATAACAACACATTCAAGCAAATGTGATCATGAGATATTTTCCACTTGCTTAATAATCTGTATCTTAATCATTTTGTATTAACTAAATAGCTTGACGACTGTCTTGTCATAGTTTTCTGTCAGATATCTTCTGAAATATGTTTTTCTATGTTGTGTAGTGCGATCATCACATTTAAAGCATCTACGATTTTCCCTCGTGGGTGCTAAATTTGTGCTACCAGTTACGCAAATATCCGATTGATCCATAGTGGAAGTGGAAACAATCCTCATGACCACATTTATTTAAATCTGTTGGTGTCAGCATTGTACAGTGTGGTATTAGACATCTGATGAAGATACTGGAAAAAAGGTACCGAAACGTTGCCAGTCATCCAAGATTAGATCGTACCTCATTTCCAGTGGTTAGTACGAATGCTATGGAAGCCTTCAGAATGAGGGGAAGAAGGAGAACCAAGTCACTACGAAGATGAATTCAGTGAGTGCGTGGAAATAGAGATCAACCGGATCTTCGCGGAACTGATATTGAAAATCTACAATCCATAAACAAAACCGTAATTACTCTAAATTAGCGAGAACTAGTCTAATTTTTCAGCTTTACTTTTATGTATTTACAGGGATCGTACAATTGTTTAGGCTTTTCGTGTATATTTGTGCGATTTTGAGTGTGTGTATTTGCGCGCGTGGGTATCAATCGTACTGTATGTATGTGTGTACATATGTTTGAGATTTCGTTATTCTTGTATCGAGGGTCTCAGTTTTCATATGGCCTTCATTTTTTGGTTTTTACGTGTGCGAACATTTTTTAAAATTAAGTTCTGCTTTGCTCACCTGGTGACGTCTATATTAATTGTTAAGCTTTTTGAGAAATTTCTGGAAAATCTTGCTCCAACGTCACTTTCAGGCAAGCAGCTGATGATGAACTCAAAAATGAAGGGACAAGTGAGAACCCATTCATCAAGGTCAACTGAAAATGGACAGGATTCCAGATTTTACCGACCCACGAATGCTCTCAGTTGCCCCGCACGAGAAAAATGCAGTCAAATCCACAACAAGAAGGACAGCACTGAACAAAAAACTCAACATTTAAGAGTTGCTATGTTGTTCGACGACTGGTTAAATACAATGGGATTGGTGTTTAGTTCAAGCTTGCAAACTTGATTTAAAGAATTGTCAGCACCACTCGCGAAATCATTGCTTGTTTAACAGCTAGTCATTTTTTCAAAATCAATTGTGTTTTCGTACATCCATATATATGCTATTGCAAATAAATTGAATTTTTAAACAATGAAGAATTTAAAGATAATTGATAATTGATCCTTGGTATTCAGCCTCATGATACTCTGTGTGTTGAATGAGTTTTCAACCTTTCCCTTAGGGAAATATGATTTATTCATTCTCGTTCACTTAAGCAAATGAAATACCTGAACGGATATAATCGAATTATTACAATTTGAGTTAATATTTATTGAAGGAAATAAGCGGACTCATATGCACAATAAACATACTCTCATTTATTGAATGCCTTTTCTTTCATGTAAAACATACATATATACACATATCTAAATAATGAGAGTATATATATATATATATATATATATATATATATATATATATATGCATAAAAGGATTCATTCACGCCATATTGCCTAAATAAAATTTGTTACTAGGTGCGCAACACTCAATACATAATTGAAAAAGAAATATTTAGAAGCAATATTTTACTGGTAAGAATAACTAAATGACTGAAAAATTCTAATAATCATTAGTTTTTTAATCACTCTCTTTTAACATACTGAAGCTTGTTGTGGAAAGATTAGAAGAAATATGATATCACGCAAAAAATTATGCTAAAAAAGGAAGTAATTTTTGCTGGCTAAAACATCATTCAGATCTAAAATAATACAAAATACGAAGCAGAGCTATTCGATGACGCATTTCCAGGAACCTACCTAACTGAATAATCCGTGTCTTTGCGGCATAAATAATGATATACCAAAAATGTAAAATCCGTACGAAGCATAGCGAAGATAATCGATTTTTCATACTTGATAATCTTTCTTAATTTTATTTAAGATTCTTCTCAAATCCATTTTTGAGAAAATAATTTTTTGGGAATATTTCATCAGCTGCAGCAAAGGTATTCCAAAAATTTCCAATCAATGCGAAGTTTATAATGTTGAATGCATCATATCGAGGTTTGATTTCTTCATAATTGTATTGCAGTTTGAACCTCGTTAATCACTTCCCGTTTTGCCTTGATGATGGCCATGAAGATCAAAACACTGCGGTAAGCGTGGCTGACGGCAGTTTATTCATAGTAAAATTTGGTTGGTGCTTATCTGAATTCCGCGAACTTAACATAAATACATTGTTCCCTTCTTGTGTGCAAAAACAAAAAGCATTTTTATCAGATATAAGAAAATTTTCTTTCTCATGGTCTTCTCAAATATCTACTCATGAACATATCTTTATATATAAATTGGAAAGCAAAACAAGATAGAAATATTTGAACATAGAGAGAGTGTGGAAAATAGAAAACAATCAAATTGCGTGCGTCACCTCCAGTTCAAGCTCAATGCTTGTACGTGCTTCTTCTGCTTACATAAATCCGGCTGCAATTTGTTTATCCATAAGGCTCTCTTTTGTTTTTGCATTTAGTAATTACTTTGAATGCTACGTCTGGAGAACATACGTGCGATGTTTCGATCATCACACTCTCTCTATGTTCAAATATTTCTATCTTGTTTTGCTTTCCAATTTATATATAAAGATATGTTCATGAGTAGATATTTGAGAAGACCATGAGAAAGAAAATTTTCTTATATCTGATAAAATTTCTTTTTGTTTTTGCACACAAGAAGGGAACAATGAATTTTATTAAAGCTCGCATTTCAAAATTAACATAAATAATTTAAGAAGCGCATTAAAGGAAGGGTTGAATATTGGCTGTAAAAAACACGTTGACAATCATTGTACCAGGTTGGGCAATTGGATTTGATATCGTAAACTAAGAAAAATGAATCCTTCGCAAAGATATTAATGGTATTGATCTATCGTAGAAAAATCAAGCAAATAACAGTTGGATAATATGGCAAACTAATTTTTACAATTTAAAGTAAACAGCGAGTAGGATAGCACTTACTTTTAGGTCCAGCCAAGGCAAGAGAGACAAAAACATCAACAGACGCTTCTTCAGGTAAAAATGTCTCTTTTCGCGTAACAGATACTATGCCGTCGTCTGGCATAACAAAGGCGGAGCGATATTCCCGGGTGATGCGTTTACCTAGAAAGGTGATTGACGATGTTGAGTCTGTTGTACAGTCAAATGTTTTGGACCGAGAAAGACTAATTCCGTCTGCATCTCTATTGACACCTTTAAATTGTTTGGCTCCCAGGTCATCATAAATGCCTTTTCTTATCTGTGTAACGTCAGCTTGAGCACTGTCAATCTCATCGAAACCGCTGTTACGGCTGTTTTGCTGAGGTCTGCTCCAATTCGTTCTTCTCTCCGGCCTGGTATTATGCGCGACTATTCCACGCACAGATAATGGTTGATTAGTAGAAATAGGTGCGCTTTTTGAGCTGGCAATCGTCCAGACAGCAGACATGGTTCAATAAGTATTTTATCTACAAACGAAAATCAGCATTAAGCTAACGGTAAGCTACCACAAACATAAAAAAGTTTAAAAATACAATGGATATGCTGATGTTTGTAGCGTGAACAGACAGTTGCATATAGCATATTTTCAGAACCAGATAACTGTGCAATCGACAGGAAGCTTTATTTGAAAGGGAAATTGAATATGTGGGGCTTATTATTTCAAACATGTGTATACATTTATTCGGTCCTTGCTTTGTCTAATAAGGTTTTGTATCCATTGTCTTCAATTTTACTCCGGATAATTTGGCTTCCTGCTCCGAAAGCATTTTTCAACGTAAAGCACATTCCACAAACAATTTTTGGAAATCATTAGGTCAAGTGGTAAATTTAGTTTAAACTGTTTCATTGATACCTAGTGGTAGATCTCGTAAGCATAATTATTTTTACTGGATAAATGCGTGTCATGTATATATGCGTGTTTGTGTATGTACGTGCACACTCTTCAAAGTGAAACTACAGTGATCTAACAACTTCTGACGATTCACTAGATAAGCATGCGCCACGTCTGTGTGTATTTGGTTGTGTTTCATTTGGAATGAGAAGTAATCAGTTACTTTACATTTGCACTTATCCAAGTGAAATTACGGTGATCTAACAACTTCTGAGGATTCACTAGATAAGCGTACGCCACGCCAGTGTGTTTGGGTGTTTGTTTAGGACTGGAATGAGTCGACCATCATTCCCATCTTCAAATAGGGCAATCGTAATTAATGCGATAACCATCATGGTATAAGCTTGACTACAGTCGTATCTAGGTTATTTGCTTCGATTATCCTACGTCGTCTTAGCGCTTCACATGAATCAAATACTAGAGAAAAACAGCCAGAATTCCGCTCAGAACGATGTTGTATAGATAATATTTTTACGTTAAGGCAAGTTCTTGAACAGAGACATTTATATCACCGTCCCACAATAGCCGTCTTTCTACACTTCAAGGGTGCATTTGATTCGGTGGATCACAATGTTTTATTCCATATCTTGTCGAAAAGCGGTGTGCCCACAAAATTTGTTAATATTATACGAGCTCTCTACACAAATACTTCTGGTCGCGTTAAGGTCTACAACGAATTAACGCATAATTTTACAACCAGCAGTGGTGTTCGTCAAGGTTATCCACTTTCCTCATTTTAAAAATTTTGTAATTGATGCTATTATGAAAAACACTCTCCCACATATTCAGGATTTTGGAGTTGAAGTTCTCCCGGGCGGTAAACTAGTCGATCTTGACTATGCGGACGATATCGTACTATTATTCGACAATCAGGATGCTGCCCAGGCTACCTTGAATAGATTAACAGACGTTGTTCCGTCATTCGGTATGAAATTCGCACCCTCTAAATGTAAAATACTGTTACAGGATCACCCAAAACTCAGTCCAACGTTGCGACTGCAGAATGAAGATTTAGACATAGTCGACAGGTTTACATATCTTGGGAGCTCTATCAATAACGTAGGCAATATGTTCGACGAGGTGAGAATACGGATCGCGAAAGCTAGAGTAGCTTTCTCGAACCTTCGTCATTTATGGAGAAACGCGAATATTTCACTTTGCCTTAAAGGTCGTGTTTACAATGCATCTGTACGCGCAGTCTTACTATACGCTAGTGAAACTTGGCCTCTTAGAGTTGATGATCTGAGACGCTTACAGGCATTCGATCATCGTTGTTTGAGAAGTATAGCACATGTTGGTTACCAACAACGAATAACTAACGTTGACATCCGTAGACGTATTTTTGAATCTGACAATAAGTGCTCGTCGTTAGAAAAACAAATAAGGCTCCATCAACTTCGTTGGCTCGGTCACGTTTTGCGTATGCCCTCATTTCGATTGTCCAATAGAGCTCTGTTCTCTCATCCAGCACCAAATTGGCGTAAGAAACAAGGTGGGCAGATTTTGACATGGAGAAACAATTAAGTCACTTACATCCAAATTGGGTAGTATAGAACCCACTCGTCTGCCGGGATGGGGTCCTCGTGCACATCACAGTTCTTGGTTAGAAACCCTTAGCGATATGGCATCGAATCGAGCTCAGTGGCGATCTTGTTGCAGATGTATAGTAGAATCATCTTCGTAACTGCCTTTTCTTAGTAGTGCAAAGTTAGCGGCGAGGTTTGGTTTTTTTATGATGTGATACACTGAAATCCGCATAGAAGCTGTACTGCTGATGTCGCCTTTCCCCGAATGCTAACTTGGCCATAATGGTGTTGTGGAGAGGTTTAGTTTGCCTTATTTCTGTGAGTTATACTGATAAATTTACTCATAGTAGCAAGGTATCCCTTCTCTCTATGCCTCTCACTCTCTCTCTCTCTCTCTCTCTCGTAAATCTCACTAATAATTTGTCTTAATTCACTTATACTATTTTTCACTCCTTATGGTTATATGGCAGTGAAACATTGGTCAATTTTTATTTCTGTGTGGCTGGACATGATCATGATGATGATGATGCGTATAAAAGTCTGTCAAGTGAAACTAAAGTTATAAATGTCAATTACTATTTGCACACGTCAAACCTATATTTTACACTTAATTTCTTAAATGAAGTAATTACGTGTGGCATCCGGGTAAATAGGAGGCAAAATAGTGTGAATGCCCTGTCGTAAAATTTTCCCGATAAATAATTAAGAGTTATTAAAATTAAAAATAAAGATAAAATTTTTTATTAAGATATAAAGTTATATTAAAAAAGGGGTCACAAAAGAAATTCGAAAATTGCTTACTGAAAGATAGAAAAGGTGCCTTTTTTTAAAAAAAAAACGTAAAATATTATTAAAACGTAGTACAATACATAAAGAATCTGTTAATAGGTACTTTGAGATAAAATTTGCTAAGTAAATGAGCAGAAAACGGGTTTTCAATACCCGAATATGTAGCTGCTTTAATTCAAGTGATAGTTGTATATTCTCGGTTTAGAGAGTTGGAATTAATACGTTAATACCTGAGGTATAGCGAAACTAGTAACGAGTTCGTTCAGAAAGAACCAAAAGAATATGCACAAGTTAGCAAAGGCAAAATGTATAATCTCATTTACACATGTATTTGGAGGCGCACAGATTATATGAATTTAACTCGAAAACCGCTTTAACGCACATATGTGTAGGAGACTGCATCGTTAAAATGCACAATAGTTTTGGACCAAATATATAGTGTGGATGCGCCGAAGTGCCGGTTTGTTCTTGAAAGTGGTCAGTAGACATGAAATGCATGTGTATACGAGGTTGTGCATTTGGTCCATTCTGCATTTCGACTATTCTGCTGATCATATTTTAACTAGCTTGTCACTAGTTACGCTATATATATTATGCAAAAGTTCGAATGAAAGCACATACTTTCATAGCTCTAATGCTGTACAAAATTCACCTGACACTAAGCAAAGATGCACCTAGTAGTATCTATCTGGCAATTTTCTTCGCCACCTTCCTTTATGGGGGCACAAAAAAAATCCTGTAAATTTATATAAAATATAAGCAATTTGCGCTAAAGCTTGAAAAATATAAAAACATAATATTACAAATACAACATTGATAAGGCTTTACGAGTTACACAAATAATCTGAAGTTGAATGGTACTTACATAAAGTAAAAACGCAGGTAGTGATTACAGGATTGAAGTTCAAATATTAAAATATTTTACCAAAAATGTATAAATAGAATAGAAAATTAACGTGGTAAACATCAGACTGGTAACTTAAACGAAATGATTAAACCACGCCAATCAATAAATAAATAGAAAATGAAAAGATGACGAATTGTTAAATATATTAGATTAGAACTCAGATAGATACTTGAATTTATGTTAAAATGGAACGCAAAATAATGGCCGGAGATAGTTATATAAAAACACAAATCAATAAGTATAATAAAGTATAAATGGAGAACTAAATAAGACACATAAATGTGCCGAATATATTTTAATCTTATAGGTTCTACAGTTGATTTAATAAGAAATATAGGCTGAAATTATTTCAGGGAGAAAAATATTTAAAATGTATTAGTGAGTAAGTGAAGTACACAAATGTAAGGACTTTGTGATAGTGTAAGTGAGCAATAGAAAAAGTGCAATATTTAGCAGAATAGCGTAGCTTAGCAATCGTAATCTAACTAGATGTGAATTTTGTCAGTCTGAACAAAAAAATTTCTTTTAACAAGCAAGCTCAACATCATGAAGCCTTTTCTCATATTTCAGCTTTAATCGAATGAAATACACACGGTGATCAGATTAAGTACATTTTATGCCTACCATAAGTACTGAGTTTAATTTCTATTAAGATTGACAGATTATTACTTCTAAAAATGAAGCCTAAACTGCAGATAGCCAATAATACACACAAAACTTGATACTGGTTACGGTGGTTAGTCGAAGTGATTCTATAAGCGATAATTACGATATATAGATAGACCGAAAGGAAACAAATTTCAAGTACGCCTCAAGCAATATTTGGCATACGAAAAATCGGAGTTGAAAATAAAATGTCGTGCTGAATATTAAGATGATTATTTAAAAGATATTAGTCGAATATTCACACCATCCTGAGAAAAACTTTAGAATGAAATACGGTTTTGCCAAGGAATCTTTCATATTTAATGAGGTTAAAGCAACGAATTAAATTAAATGCAAGTATGCATTAGGTGTTGCGAACCTAGTAACAAATTAGTTCAATTGTGACCAGAAGAATAAACCGAAGACAGTAAGAATTGAAAGTATAATCTAATGCACATTTGTTTCGCGCCTACTGGCGACTTATTAGTAGGAGCCGGTATTACGCCCTTTACCCAATATATATTGGAGAGGAATATGGGATAATAGGACGGTACAAATTCCTAGACAAATGTGTAAACCTGCTGTAGTTAAGCTAACATCATGTAAAAACTTGAAAATGCGACTTCAATGCTAACTCACTCTATATAATATATATGCGAGTCTGTAAAGAATAACAAAACTATGGCTATTGAGTCAGTAACCGATACCAACATTATAGTACCGAAATGTTACAGGGTACTAACACTTTAGTTGCCGAGTCGGTACATGTTACCAACATGATGGATTTCAATGAATAATATAGTTCACCAAAATTGAGAATTACAACTAATTCTGAAGAACTAATTCAGTAAATCCATTCGCTCTGGCCTTAGTCAATATCAATTATCACATTTCGCGGTACATCAAGAACACAACCTTGATTATAATAATTGTAATCACCGCTCGCGCAACCAATGTTCGTTTAATTATGACATCATTCAATTAATTATATAACAGTTAGAATCTTTTTGTGGTGGAGAACTAATATTTATGCAAGCATATATTAGGTGTTGCGCACCTAGTAACAAATTAGCTCAATTGTGACCAAAAGGATAAAACAAAGACAGTAAACACGGAAAGTATAACCTCGGTCACATTCGTTGTATTACGCCATTTACCCACAAATATTTGGATGGGGAATGTGGGAACATAGGACGGTAAATCCACACTCAAATATATAGTGGGTAAAGGGCGTAATACCGTTTCCTACTGATGAGTCGCCAGTAAGCACGAAACGAATGTGCCCGAGATTACACCTTCCGTTCATGCTGTCTTTGGTTTATCTTTCTGTTCACAGTTGAACTAATTTGTTACTAGGTTCGCAACACCTTATACATATTTGAATATATATTAGTTCTCCGCCGCAAGCAATGTCTAATTGTTATAAATTAAATTAAATGTTGCACGGCATACATTTTACAGATTTAATTTTCAGAAATACTGTTATAAACGGCAACTTTGTAAAATTAAACCTGCATACTTGAAAAAAGATCAGTTGAACTGCGTCACTATACTGTTAACGAATCATACATGGAGCTTTTTTTCACTCACAACATGGGCGTCAGAGGAACCAAAGCAAAAGACCGAAAATAACTAAGTAACTCAGATAGACTCTGCTGCTAGATACTCGCAAACGTTCATCTAAAGAGAATTCTAGTTGTCAGTGAGAGAACGCTGCATCGTGATAAAATAATTAAAACTACGAATAAAAAACCAAGTCCCAAGATTACTAGTGTATTTCATATATGAATTCAGACATCTACTGAAGTTGCCTCGATTGTTTGTTAAGAAGTTTGATCAATCGGTCTTCTTATGTTTTGCTCAAAGCACCACAATTGGTGTTCCTGAACTAGATGTATTTTTAGTGGCACATCGAAAATATCTGCAAATCATATCGAATTTGGCATTTTTGTTGAATATGTCGATAAATGTTGCGAGAAATGTAAAGAAATTTTATTTTCACCATTTAAATAATAAGTGTATTTAATAGATTTTTATTGCGTCAGAACGTAATTATTTGCAGTTCGAGGAACCGTTTCATTTTGATTGCTTACAAGCAACGTTCTCTCGAAGATGTTAAAACATTTAAAAGTGACAGTGCAGCGCAATTCAACACCAAAACAGAGTTTAGTCTATTGTTACCTTAAAGTCGAAATGCTGTGTAATTGGTAATTAAAAGTTCTTCATTCTCGTTTAATGAACAAATTGTACTTAAGGTTAGCATTTTCTTATTCAATCGTTAAGGAATTGTAGCAATTCCAATTTTTTTTCAAAACGCATGTTACTTTTCGTTTGTATTTTGTATATGTGGAAAATACCTCGATGTGTTTTTGAGAAATAACCTTCAGTTCTCGATAAGCTCAAGGCGTACCGTTAATAATAAAAATAATGGATCTAATATTAATTAAATATACGTTCGGGAAACTGTCAAGAATTAGGAAAATTGAAAAATAAATAATCCTATGAATGTATTGTTCAACATCGATATTACTGTTTTATTTATCAATTTGGATAACTATTTTAATTAACACTAACCACACATGGACTTTAATCGTTAAAGCTAAGTGATCAAATTCTACAAATGTATTTAATAGACTTTTTTTTAGTTGGTATTATGTGTTATACAGGTGGTTGTAGTTAAAAGTAAAACTTTGGTAGGTAAACATAGATGTCTGTCGATGCAGTCGATTGATGGATGGAAGTGGTTCATACTATCGGTTTTAGGTAAGTAGCGCGGCTAGTTACGCACCGATATTGAATTTACAGATGCTAAATTTAACAAAAACTCAACAAAATATTATTAACTTATTTGGAATACCATGTATACTTAAGGCTAAATTAACGTATTTGAGTATTAATATGAACGAAAAGTTTCATTAATATGCGCAAATATATTAATTAAATTCTTTTTTAATGATTTATTTCTTTCTACTAAAAATGGACTAATCTATTGCGAATTACTCAACACGAAACATTTCCTATCTTAAAATCTTGACACTCGAAACAAAACTTGGCACAATTATTTTAATAATTATGCCTATGTCAGTATTCGATTCACTTTATTTAACTTCCCCATGCGCTGATTTAGCTTTTAAAAGATAATCACACAGAAGTTTTAGTAAACAACTCTATTCCACCTAGTTCCTCTGTGCATAACCATTGGAAATTGGAAGACAGAAAGTCTACCTTATAAGTTTCAAGGTAAAATCATATTATGAATTCTGCAACTTTGGTGACTTCATTTTTATGCAATTATATAAACACTGTTTGCGCAGGCAGTGATAACAATTCTTTTAACCTGACCCATTATGCACATACGTTTGTCAGCATAAATCAAGCATCGCATAATGTTGAGAAGGCAATTCACCCAGTAGACTGGTATCGTCCTTATTGGAGACTCATCACGTAATGTCCAGAATTTGCCGCGGACAGGTTTTGAACCTGGGCACGTCTGCTTCGAAATCTGTTGCTCTAACCACTGATATAATCACCTGACCCATTAACTACTTACATTTTGTCAGTGAAAACTAAGAATTGTATATTGTAGAAAAGGCAATTCATCCAGTAGACCGATTTCGTTCTTATTGGGAACTCATCAGGTACTGTCCAGAATTTGCCGCAGACAGGGCTTGAACTTGCGCAAGTCTGCTTCGGAATCGGGTACTATAACCACTGAGCCAACCAGCCGCACACTACAAAAACCTTTCAGTTATATTCTAATTAATGTTTCTTGGTCAGCTATGTATTATTCTCTTCCTTGATTCGGTTTAAAATGGAAGTTTAAAAACAATATTGTCTCCAGCTCAACAACGCATATGCCAATACGGTCGCTCTATAGTAAATAACATGAAGCACGCTTTCAAGATATTCACAATCTTTAGGAAGCATATACAACTATAGAAAAACCAAAACTGATCTTTCAATTTCTAGTAAGAATAATAAATTTTGCTCTGATTATTTCATAGTATTAATCATACGTGTAAGTAGTTTCGTCAAAACTGCCGCAGGAAGGGTTCAAACGCCGCACTAGTCAACCTAACGTTTCGCGTTTCTATTCCGGGTGACTTAAGCTATGTAATAAAGACATTAGAAAATGCCACAAATGGTTATTAAATGCTTGACGATAAAAGAAGGTAAATGGGGACTGGAAAGGGAAGAACTGTAATCCTCAGCAACAAGACTAAAAATGTTTAATAGCAAAATAAGTGGAATTTTCTTGGAACAAATTAATTTGATTGACTAAATGAGTCTTAATAATAGCATACTTTCAGATTTCAATATTGGTCTTACAATGATTAAAAAATTCAAAATAAGCGATAAATTAGAAAAAAACAATATTTCATTATTGACTACTCGTTTCAGACAGCCAACACACTAAGATATCACGTTTTCTATCTCGTTCAAGTTATTTACAAACATATATCAGTAGCTATATATTAGTTATAAATTTTTTGTTGCGGAAAACTAATATATATATATATATATATATATATATATATATATATATATATGCAACTGTATATTACTTGTTCAAACATAACCAGAAGAGTAAGCCGAATTCAACATGCATGACAAGAATAATTTCATGTACACATATGCTTCGTGCTCACTCGTTAGTATGGACCAGCATTAAACTCTATGCTAACTATATATTTCGGTGAGGAATGTAGGAAAATTGGATGATAAAATGTGTAAACCTGCAGTAGTGGGGCTAATTTTATATAAGGTCTTCGAAAATACGACTTCAAAGTCAACTCATTATATTTAATAAATTTAGCGATCCTGTAAGTGGTACCAACACTATGGCTGCCGATCTGATACCTGATATCAACGCTAGGCTTACCGAATCGGTACATAGAACCAGCAAATTCGAATTAAAGACATGTTAAATGTGACCAAAATTGAGAATTGCAGCTACTTCGGAACACATTTTACCACAACAAATTCATACAATCTGGCTTTGACCGTCATCCAGTTATTACTTTTCGTGTCAATCATGTCATCATTCAATTAGATATATATCAGGCCAATTTTATCAAGGATCAATTCTCCATTTCATGCACTAGCTAAATGGTTAGTTCGTATACTTGAATCATTACGTTAACTACTAAGTAATTATGCGGTTGCCGATACGTTTGAGTTTGTAATCAAAATTCAAGATATAAATGTTAAAAACAAGATTAAGGTATCTTTCGAATTTACGTCGTTTTTTACAAATGTTCGAATTGATGAAACCAATGGCATTATAGTCAAAGCGGTAGAACACGGTATATTATCATCGCCATACAGCAGTTTTCTGCTGTTTCAATATAAAATATCAATAGTTCGTAGCTGCTTTTCAATAATTTACAGGTTGGTTAGTCAAGATTCAAAAGAAGACGAATATAATAAAACAATTAACGATTTAATATCTAATGACTATCCTAGACAACTAATTAAATCTATTATTGAAAGGGGAATAAAACAGAAACAGACTAATTACGGACCAGAAAAGAAAACAGTCTACCTAAAAATCCCATTTAAGGGGGATGCAGTTTCCCGAATGGCGCAAAACTAAGTTAAAGCGGCATTAACACGCACATTTAATCTAGTTAAACTACGAGGGTTATTTAGGGTAACACATCTTTCGTTACCAGCAGTCAAAGACATTAAATATTATTCACCAATATTCTTGCGCAAGTTGACGATCAACCAGAAGATTAATTACTCGAATGAAAGAACACTGTAACTTAAACGTCTGTTTTAAATCAAATGGTGAATACACGTCTGCAATTGCGCAACATATCGTTGCAACATCACACGTATGTTCTCCAGACGTAGTATTTTAAACAATTACTAAATGCAATAACAAAAGGGAGCTAGCCACATACGAAGCCTTCTGGATAAACAAAGTACAACCGGATTTCTGCAAGCAGAAGAAACATGTTCAGTCATTGGGCTTGAACTGGAGGTGACATACGCAGTTGGTTGGTTTCTTTTTTTCACGCTCTCTGTATGTTTACATATTTCTATCTTGTTTTGCCTTTCAGTTTAAATATTAAGAGATGTTCATTTGTAGATACTTGAGAAGAAAAATAGAAAGAAGCGTTTCTTGTATCTGATAAAATTTCTATTTATTTTTGCACATGAAAAGAGTATTATGAACTTTATTAAGGCTCGCATTTACAAAGAATATATACCATTTATTGAATGTTTGTTGTGGAAAACTAAAATATATTGGGTGTTGCACATCTAGTAAAAGTTCTTTAAGGTATGACAAGAAGGAAAAATTAAAATCATCATGAACACAATAGTCTCCTGCCTACTAGCGACTCAACAATAGGAGACGATACTACGCCTTGTAACCCCTATATATTTTGTCAAGAAATGTAGGCCATACAGACTTGATGACCAAGAGCAAGAACGGTCTTTTGCCTTTGAAGAAAAGCTTCATGCAAAATTACGGTTGTGTTGAGCGTCCGATAAATTATGGAGTTACATATCGGATCATACAACAGGTTTTTGCTGATTATATATAGTTATTGCGCTTCCTCACGAACATGCGTGTTATGCTGCACTTCATAATGTAATGAGAGCAACCGTCTCGGAGAAACGGAAGTGAATTTTTTCAACGCTTTACAAAGACAGCGTCACATGCTTGTTCTGCAAGCTTATTAAAACCAACGCAGGGCCGCACTACTTGAAAATTCTGGTTATGACAGCTCTAGCAAAGTGTAGAGGAAGATATTTCATCCGACAAAATTAAAGTGACATTTATTGATAAATTTAAACCACCTTGGCTGATTGAAACGAATATTATTCAGAAATAAATTATTCGTTTATTTTCTAGAACATTATTTGTTTGAATATTTGACAGTATATATAATTTTGAATTGTGCGTAATTTCAGGTTTGCTAATCTGTACTTGACTGGCCTGACTTTCCTCAGCAAGCTGCATTTTTTCCATTTCTCCAAATTTACGTAAACCATTACTCGATTTTCACAATATACACCTGCTATCATTTTGTCTTTTGAATCGTACATATTGGGGACGTTCTGGAACAGGTAATTTAATAATTCTGTTTTTTCACGTCTTATTTCTTTCCAGGTTATTTGATCGGGTGTTTTGCTACGTAAGAAGTACGCAATCCGTTTGCCTGACACTAAGTTATCAAATTATTAATTAAGTACGATCAGCATGGAAGTACAAAACGCGTCACTGCGTTGTGGCTGGCGGTAGTTTTGTTATGTTGTTCGACGTCTGGTTAAATACAATGGGATTGGTGTTTACTTCAAGCTCGCAAACTTGATTTAAAGAATTGTTACCACCACCCGCGCAAACAATTATTGTTAAATTGTATTGCCTACAAACAGTTAATGTTCATGACTGCATAGAAATTGTGCAGCCGACATTTCCATTACAGTTCAATGTATGCGAGATTGCTAGAGGTGAGAGCCGCATATCTAAATTTGATTTTCATATATATGTATTCAATGCGGTTTGATCTTCAATAGTCAGTTTACCGTCGTACTCTAATGATGACCAAGGAAGGTCGAAACGCGTCAGTGCGTTGCGGCTGGTGGTAGTTTTGTTATGTTGTTCGACGACTGGTTAAATTCAATGGGATTGGTGTTTACTTCAAGCTCGCAAACTTGATTTAAAGTAAGCTAATCTTAAGTTTGAGGACACAAGCAAATTAGCTCAAAATATAGCAGGCATGAATTTAATAGATGTGAATGAGAATTCTAGCTTATCAGATTCAAATTGGCAAATTAATGTTGAAAACGACTTGGCATCTATGGTGTTCTCAGTTACTAATAGGTATGGAGCCTCTACAAAAGATGGCCACCGCGCCAGTCCAAAAATATTCAGTCTACCACCGTATAGATTCGAAAAAAGCTCAAATTGGGTCGGTGATGCCCAAATGATATTTAAAGCTTACCAGATTGTAAACCCTATGGAGAAATTTGCTGAAGCATGGATGGCATTGCCAAAGAATTTCAGAAGCAGCTTGGATGACTTTAGAAACAAAACTGTGGGAGTAAAACCGTATAATGCACTTGAGTTACTAATGGCCGAAATTCAACAGAGATATCAGCCTGGAAGATCAGCAGATATGTGCGAATTATTACGCCTAGAAATGATGGGGCGTCAACTACCATCAGAGTTTTATAAACGCCTTTATACGAAAGCTTCCGGGTTGAATATATCTAGAGATGTTTGGAATTCTATTTTTACGGCTGAGCTGGCATCCAGGCTTAGAGCCACATAAGAGGTACTTGAAACAATGAATGTTGATTGGCCAATTAAACATAGAGGGCTAGAAGGAGTGTATAAACAGCAGGAACCACAAGTACATGTTGTAACGGCAGATTCTGTCATGGTGCAGCCAGGTAGGGCAGATACCGAAACCACCCTGACGCTACAAGAAAGTGTGCGTTACTTATGTAGAGAAGTTGCTGGTATATATCGAAAAATGGATGATATGGCGAGAACTGTTTCGCAACTTCAGAGTCAGGATAGAGATACTAGACGTCGAGGGAGTCACTCGTGTCAACACTTCAATGGGCTGCGCGGATGGTGTAAGTCAAATTGTGAATATGGAAGAAGTGCAAAGTGCCATGGAGAGAATTGCGTATACCCGCGTTTAGGTGGACCCAAATGGAAAGGAAGCACTAAACCGGTAGAGAGGAGTCTTAGAGGGGGTTCCGTTGCAAAGGCTTCCAGACATGCCGATAAAAGGCATGCTTAAAGCAAAAGAAAAAGATGCGACTAGGTCAAATAGCACCGAAACAGAAGGCAAGAGGGTCAGATTCTTCCTAAGCGGAGATCTGGAAAAAATTGTCGGATTATCCAGCAACAAATTCATTATTAAAGATGAATTAACGGGACTGGAGTTTCTCATCGATTCAGGTGCTGAATTAAGCAGAGTTAGGTCAGACGTGGTGCAAGCAGATTGCCACACATTTGATTATCAACTATGAGTTGCAAATGGTAGTCCGATAGGAGTCAGGGGGATGAAAGGATTATCGGCGACCTCAGGCCAGAAATCTTCTTTTACAAGGAACTTTCTCGTGGCCGATGTCAAGGAACCTATCATTGGGATGGATTTCTTGACGCACTTCAAACTGACTTTAGATCCCAAAACTAGGACTATCGCAGAAGGTATAAGGGTGTAAACACAAAATGAATCTAACACTTCGGCAGTTAGAACAGTCCTTTTAACCCGTTCCACGGTCGCACATGACTTTGCCGACATCATCGAGAAACACCTTGCGGTGTTTCAACATTTCAGTGTCAAAAGAACAGGATTGAAGACAGGAGTAGAACACCAAATAGAATTGGTGACTCCGTTGTCTTGTTCACCAAAGGCCCAACCATTGGCACAACACAAGCAACAAGTTTCTGTGTCAGAATTTCACCAATTGCGCAAAGAGGGGATTTGTAGAAGGTCAAATTCCAATTTTGTATCCCCAATAGTGGTAATTCCCAAACCTGAACCGGGACAATAGAGGGTTTGCGGAAATTATCGTCTATTAAATTCAGTGACGAAGGGTGATTATTATCTTCTCCCTAACCAGATTACTTTACTCCGAGATATAATGGGATATGAGGTTTATTCAACTTTAGATCTCCAGAAAGCGTACTATCATATACCGATGGAGGAAAGTTCTATACCACTCACCGCAGTCAGATTTCCAGGAGGGGGGTCGCATGAATTTCTTCGAATGCCTTTTTGTTTGAAAAATGCCAGTCAGACATTCCAGCGTTTCGCTGAAGAAATCCTTAAAAAATGTCCATTTGCGAGGGTGTACATAGACGACATTATAATTTTCAGTCCTTCACGTGAGGAACATCATAAGCATTTGGAAACGGTTTTGACCAGGCTGGAACCATATGGATTAGTGGTCAAACCCAATAAGAGTAATATTGGATGCTCTTCAGCTAAGTATCTTGAACATGAACTTTCCAAAGAAGGAATTAAACCAATCTACCAAGGACGTAACGGAGTCCCGGACCGTGCGCCAGTTGCGAAGGTTCTTGGGCATGATCAGCTATTATCGTCGATTCATTCCAGGTCTAGCCGGAATTCTTGGATCGTTAACAAGCCATCTCACTCGTGATAAGAGCACGATCAAGAAGTCTTGTCCTATAATCTTGAGTCAGGAAGACAGAAAAAATTCACAGGGCCAAGGAAATGCTAAGTGACATAACCACACTAGCACCTGTAGATTGGGAGAAGCCATTCGAGCTAATCACAGATTGCCTCAGATGTTGCAATAGGGGCAGTGCTTCAGCAAAAAGACAAGGATATAGTAAGACCGATCGGGTTTTATAGCCGAAAGCTTAATGATCGAGAAAAACGTTATGATACGTTTGGTAAGGAGCTTCTAGCTGTGTATGCCGCAGTGCTACATTTTGACCATTTCTTAGACGGTCATCAGTACAAATTATTGACAGATCATAAGCCGTTGATCAGCATACTTGTTAAAACAGCGAGGCTTAATTACTCTCGCGGGGTGAATTCCCAAATAACACGGTTAGCAAAGTTCGATTTCACTGTGTCTCATATTGATGGTAAAGAGAATGTGGTAGCCGATGCACTTAGCAGACCGAATGAAGCCGATGTCGAGCTGATACATCAAGGTCAATTGAAGAACCTAGATGATTCACCAAACAATTTAGTAAATCAAATCGAGGAAGCGAAAGGATTAGATCCCTTTACATTAGTTTTTTCCAAAAGACCAGGATATGTTCGCAAGATCCTGAGTTGCAAATGGTTGTTATGCGAAATGTCCAGAAATCAACCACGACCATATGTGTCGTTGGAGTTACGTGCCAAAATTATCCAACAATTACACGATATGGGACATCTATCCATAAAAGCCACCATTCGATTAGTCAACGACAGATACGTATGACCGCACATGTCTAAAGATATGTGGGTATGGGTAAGAGCCTGTGCCAAGTGTCAAACGTGTAAGGTGTGGAGACATACCAGAATCGATATAGAGAATATTGGGATACAAATAAGACGGTTCAGGCATGTACACTTAGACATTGTCGAAATGCCGGAAGTCAACGGCCAAAAATATTTGCTAACAATGGTAGATCGTTTTAGTCGCCAATTTGAAGTAGCGATTTTGAAAGGTATGACAGCGCAAGAAGTCTTGTTCGCGTTCCTACATAATTGGATATCGCGTTATGGTGTTCCGGAAAGAGTCACTAGTGATCGTGGTAGTCAATTTATGTCAGAGCTTTTCGTAAGATCTCTCAATAACATGGGAATAAATGTATTGCATACTAGCGCATACAATCCACGAGCGAATGGGATGGTAGAAAGGCTGCATCGTGAACTGAAAGCTGCGTTAAGGTGTACTAGTGGAACAAGCTGGATACACGATCTTCCTATAGAATTACTTGCCATGCTCAACAGATAAAGGGCCCAGTTAGGAACTTCAATAGCAGAATTGGTATATGGAGAACCATTAAGGTTGCCTGGAGGTCTTCTAATAAAAACTCCAAGTAGTCTTGATTGGGCTTCTAGCTATGTAAATTGGTTTTTAGGAGCACTTAGAGATAAGATGTGTCGTTTGACTCCGACCAAGACTAGAAAAGTAAAAACCAAGTACTATGTGTCCTCTGATCTAAGATCGGTTTCGCATGTTTATGTAACTAATGAAAATAAGAAGAAATGCTTGACACCATTTTACAAAGGACTATATAAGATCAAGAGGCTGACTGACAAAAATGTCATCATAGAGGTAAGTGGCATTGAGGATTGTGTTAGCTTGGATCGTTGCCTTCCCCAGTTTATCTGGATTGACGATAGGACTGAATTACTCGATGAGTTGAATGACCATCGTTCCATGGACGAATCTGATGTGTGCAATCCAATCACGCAGGCAAATAATTCAAAACAGAAACCTTCACAAGACGCGTTGTTGAACACATCGACATCATATTCTACCGAGTTACAAGATCATAACTTTCTGTCAACATCAAGCGAATTAGCAATACCAGTGACGAATGTACAGGGCGCGATGTCGATGTCAGGGGCACCATTATGCTCAACTCGTTCAGGAAGAGTACAACGTCAGCCGAAGGACTATGATTCCGTCTATTATTAACCGTCGTTTTTTCAGAATGTGGTGTATGTAGAAGAAGATATTTTCTCCGACAAAATTAAAGTGACATTTATTGATAAATTTAAACCACCTTGGCTGATTGAAACGAATTTTATTGAAAAAAGAAATTATTGGTTTATTTTCTAGAACATTCTTTGTTTAAATATTTGACAGTATATATACTTTTGAATTGTGCGTAATTTCAGTTTTGATAATCTGTACTTGACTGGCCTGACTTTCCTCAGCAAGCTGCATTTGTTCCTTTTCTCAAATTTACGTTTATAATTACTCGATTTTCACAATATACACCTGCTATCATTTTGTCTTTTGAATCGTACATATAGGGGACGTTCTGGAACAGGTAATTTAATAATTCTGCTTTTTCAAGTCTTATTTCTTTTCAGGTTATTTGATCGGGTGTTTTGCTACGTAAGAAGTACGCAGTCCGTTTGCCTAACACTAAGTTATCAAATTAATAATTAAGTAACATCAGCATTGAAGCTAAGCTTAAGTTTGAGGATAAGAGCAAATAAGCTCAAGATATAGTAGGCATGAATTTAATTGATTTGAATGAGAATTCTAGCTTATCAGATTCAAATTGGCAAATTAGGAATGAAAACGACTTGGCATCTGTGGGTTTCTTAGTTACTAATAGGTATGGAGCATCTACAAAAGTAAATCTGCAAGGTTAAATCGTTGTGAAATATAAGGTAGAAGCGAATCGTGTAGCTTAAACGCTGGTGTTATGTCTACTTAAAATAAAATTGCTACTTCATATTATGAGAAATCATTTCAATTATTAGCATGACAACAACACTAAAGCTCAGCTGATCATCTCTTTTTATATGACAAATCGCTTGTTCAGTTTGAAAACTAAGTTTTAGTGCAATTTAATTATACGAACATAACTAGTTATTAGTTTAGGTTTGGTTTATTTTAAATCTTTGGTTCTTTAATTGGCATCTTTTTTACTTTATTACTTAGAGAAAATTTATCTCAACTGAGGTTCTACTGTAACCAATTACATGTTGTAAGAATCCATTCATAGACCAGTTCCAACTATTAACTGTTTAGTTTAACCATATTTACCTTTGGTTATCATTAGTCAATATAACATATATATGTATTGATGTTATTTATTCTTAATAGTCTGATTATCAATTTATTATACATATAATGTGTACTTTGGTAAGGACTATCTACATGGTTTTAATTTTTATTCCAGTATTACTTTATATCTCGATGAATAGATTTTACTCCTCTGTATATCATGATTCGTTGTGGTTTGTAATTATATACATTTAAACACAGTACATTCACTGGCTCTCGAATAAAAGATGCCATTATGTATTATCTCTTTCTCACTGTATTTAAAAAAATTTTTTGGCAAGCAAATTTTACTTTTAGTTTTCCTTTAGTTACGCCATTATGACAATAGTTTAATGGTATGTTATAGTAACCATAGTGAATTTTTGAAATGAAACGAGCCATCAATATATCTTTTTACAATTTAGTTTTAAGATTCTTATTCATACGCTTAAATTTAAATGCTGCCAGTTTTGTGTTTTCTGTATATTATCACATTTAATTTGTATTGACAGTATTAACGCTATAAAATTGCTATTCACTGCAGAATACATAGTTACGCAATTTTACACCAGAGTATATCTAATATTTCAAATTTCACGCCAAGATTATAAATGTCGTCGAATAAAAGGATTATTATTTTTAAATGTTAAGAGAGTAAAGAAACAACAGTCCACATGGTAGACGAAGCTCTGCGCTCTAAAAAATGTCAGAATATAGACGATGCGAAGAATGTTTATTTTCTTATGTTAATTTATTCCTCGAATACTAGATCTTTTTTAGTTCCCTTTTTTGTATAGATTTCAGACAGTGAATCACATTCATGTTAATTATTGTGTTAATTATCAAAATCCGTAACATTACAATACTGATTACCAAGCAACAGATGCGGCTTACACTCACATACTTTTAATATTGTAGTAAACATCAACATAGTTTACGAAGCTCGACAACATCACGAAATTGTGACTATTAGAAACATGTTTCTGAGTTCACAAAGGGTAATAAGATAATCTGGGGGCTTCTATTAATAATAATAGATGTAGATGTAAATGGCGTAAGATTCCTTCCTCCTCCTTCGCTTATTCTTTTTGTCAGTCTTCGGGCGCTTAATTTTAGCAGCCTTCTTCGCAGCTTTACCAGAAACGACCTTTGGTGGCATATTTTCAATTAGGAATATGTCAGCTTGATTTTATTTTCTTCTTTCTCTTCCGATGTTCAAAATACATCAATAATTTAAAACACAATAAATTAAAAGAATATAAAAACATGATGCTTCCTAACGGGAAAATCAATTGCTACTCAGCGAAGACTTAAGAATAATGGTTTTAATCAATTCACGTTTAATATCATCATTGCATGAAAAGCCACGATACTATTCTAAATCGTCGGTGCAATGCTTGTAATTATTATTTTCACATAAGATTTCAACGACGTTGAGACGATATTATACCTTATCGTATTTCAAGAAGTTTATGTTGATGTCAGCTATCATTCCTGCGGCTGCTTCAATGACTGAAGCAATTTTCGCAATTAAATATTGCTGCTTTGACCGCTATGACCAATAACAAAGTTAAGTAAAGTCATCTAAATTTATAACTACCAACGATGAGCTTGTATGTAAGATGCTCTCAGAGCAGAAGATTATATATAACACATTGTTTGTAATGGCTCCTAACCCAGAGATTATGATGCTCAAACATTTATCAGGGTCTTTATAGCGCCATTAGCAAGCTGAAAATTACTTAAATTCTAATGATGCTTTCCTCTATTTCAGATTCAACGGATCTTCATCCGACTACGGAATAAAGACTTTTCCTGCTTGCGGCCTCGTGAGTTCATTAGTTTTAATGTTACACAAAGGATGCTCGAACGTTGTTATAATCTGAGGTTCTGTATTTCACTGTAGATCGAACCCCTCTCATTTTTCTATTATCAGGCCAGAAAAGCATTTGTTGCCAAATATATTATTATTATATAGCCAGAAAACAAGGTTCATATATTAAACTACATGGAAATTGAATATTAAATTTATTAGACTGAACAGAACTATATTAGAAGCTGACAAAATTATATACATTCGAGGCAATCCTAGTTTAAGATAATGTGTTGAGCAAATTTGAAATGGTTCTCTAGATTAATTCGTCAACAATATTCTAGAGCTGAAATAGTACATCCTTAGTGAACATAGAAGACTCTTAGTACAAGTAAATAGTTTTAAATTTCATCAAATTTGTAAAACAAACACTATTTACATTGAAAATCCATTCATTGAAGAAATGAAATATTATATCCTGTTTTAAAATATTTAAAAATTCGCACAATATCGATAAATCATAATTGGTAGAATATAACAAGACACTAGAAACGTATAATGAAATATGAAATTACGCATTTGTACCACTTGACTAAAACGCTTAACAACATTGCACAAAACGTGCAAATAAGCAAATATTAACAGTGTCCTTGAAGAGAACGCTAGACAAATTGAGGAATAGTAATATAGTACATATAATGTATTTAGAATAGAATAGAATAGAATATCTTTATTTGGATTCAAACCACACATGTTCCATCAAATAATAAAATTAGAAAATGTACAATATAAAAAGATATCACATCACATATATATGTGCAATTAGTTGTACTGTACAATTTATCAGCATCAGAAAGTTCAGCTGTAAAGAGTGATAGATTCTTCATCAAAATTAGAAAAATTTAAGATATAATTCGAGTATAACAGTTTGTTAGAAAAAAGGTAACCATGACTAATAATTGATTGTATGTATTGTTGATTAACATACTGATGTAATGCACAAAGTTTCAGTTTTAATAGTACAAAACTTGAAGATAGAATCTCGAGAAGTTATGCTGCTGAAAAACAATTAATCCTGTCTTTTATTTAACCATGAGAAAGTATTATCATAATCAAAATTAAAAATATCAGCAGGATTGAACACTTTTTCTAGTTCGGTAGATAAAAATTTAAAAGACATTTTAGTTGGATGCGTTTCTCTTTAAAAGAGAGTAGCTTGCTCGTAACATTCCCACCATTGGTGAGTTGACTTGAATAAAATAGAATAGTAAATCTTTATTTGGATTCAAACCTTACATGTTCCATCAAATAATAAAAATAGAAAATGTACAATATAAAAACATATCACATCACATAAATATGTGCAATTAGTTGTACTGTACAATTTATCAGCATCACAAAGTTCGGTTATAAAGAGAGATAGATTCATAATCAAAAATAGAAAAATTTAATGTATTATTCGAGTGTAACATTATTCAAAAAAGGGAACCATGACTAATAATTGATTGTATGTATTGTTGTTTAACATACTATGTAATGCACAACGTTTCAGTTTTAATAGTACAAAACTTGAAGATAGAATCTCGAGAAGTTATGCTGCTGAAAAACAATTAATCCTGTCTTTTATTTAACCACGAGAAAGTATTATCATAATCAAAATTAAAAATATCAGCAGGATTGAACACTTTTTCTAGTTCGGTAGATAAAAATTTAAGAGACATTTTAGATGGAGGCGTTTCTCTAAGCCACTTTGGCAATTGATTGTAAATTTTGAAAATTTTTGAAAAAGAGAATAGCTTGCTCGCAACATTCCCTACCAATGGTGGAGATATTGCAAATTGACCAGATCTAGTTCCAACTTCATGACTCTTTCTTATTGGATTCATATAGGCACCAGTCCACTGGTTCAGGTGGAAAACTTTTATAAAATAACACATCCTCCGAAACCACAGAGATTGCAATGACGCAAACTGTAATCTAGAGGCGTATAAAGTGCAAGAAATAGGACTAATATGTTTCACAACTTTTCTTTGTACAGCTTCTATCTTATTAGACAAACCCTTTTTTAATGGATTCCAAGTAGCGACAGCATATTCTAGTACCGGTCTAATCCATATTATATACATTTGAAGAATTAATGAATTAATGAGTTATTGATTTAAGGAATTAATGAATTAATGAATTAATGAATTAATGAATTAATGAATTAATGAATTAGAGAAATATAGAATAGAATAGAATAGAATATCTTTATTTGGATTCAAACCACACATGTTCCATCAAATAATAAAATTAGAAAATGTACAATATAAAAAGATATCACATCACATATATATGTGCAATTAGTTGTACTGTACAATTTATCAGCATCAGAAAGTTCAGCTGTAAACAGTGATAGATTCTTCATCAAAATTAGGAAAATTTAAGTTATAATTCGAGTATAACATTTGTAAGAAAAAAAGGGAACCATGACTAATAATTGATTGTGTGCATTGTTGATTAACAAGATGATATAATGCATAACATTTCAGTTTTAATAATACAAAATTTGAAGATAGAATCTCGAGAAATTATGTTGTTGAAAAACGATTAATCCTGTCTTTTATTTAAACATGAGAAAGTATTATCATAATCAAAATTTAAAATATCTGCAGCATTAAACACTTTTTCTAGTTCGGTAGATAAAAATTTAAAAGACATTTTAGTTGGAGGCGTTTCTCTAAGCCTCTTTGGCAATTGATTGTAAATTTTGTAAATTTTTGAAAAAGAGAATAGCTTGCTCGCAACATTCCCCAACAATGTTGGAGATATTGCAAAATGACCAGATCTAGTTCCAATTTCATGACTCATTCTTATGGAATTCATATAGGCACCAGACCACTGGTTCAAATGGAAAGCTTTTATGCAATAGCACATTCTCCAAAACCATAAAGGATGCAGTGATACAAACTGTAATCTAGGGGCGTATATAGTGCAGGAGATAGTACTAATTTGTTTCACAACTTTTCTTTGTACAACTTCTATCTTATTAGACAAACCCTTTGTTAAGGGATTCCAAGTAGCGGCAGCATATTCTAGTATCGGTGTAATCCATATTATAAACATTTCAAATTTTATTTCATGCGATATAATATTTCTATTTATTAATGCCTATCTGTTCTTGGCACTGCCTACTATCCTTTCAATATGTCTCTGGTAGACTATGGCCTCCGACTTCATGGCAACAAATGTGTCTGCACAAAAATCAATTGAATTCCTCGGTCATCAAATTTCTGCTAAGGTTTGTGCTATTCAAGATCTACAGCCTCCAACCACCGTTCGAGCATTACGACGATTCTTGGGCAAGATGAACTACTATTCTCGATTCGTACCCTGCTTTGCCAAGATTCTGGCACCTCTTCACAAATATCTCGTGCCAGAAAGCCGTTTTGTCAAGAAATCACAACTGATTCAGCTCAACGTGGACGACATGCAGGCTTACGAGGATGCCAAAAGGACCTTATGCAAAGCGACCATGCTACATTCTCCTGATTGGTCTCAAACTTTTGAATTGACCACTGATGCATCCGACGTTGCCATAGGCGCAGTACTTCAACAGTCCATCCTACACTTCCACACCTATCTGGATGGCCGAAAGTTCAAGATCTACACCGACCACCTTCCTCTACTCTCGATACTTAGAGGAAAGAAAGAGTATTTATATTCACGACGTGTCAACTCACAACTTACACGAATACACGAGTATGAATATGAAGTCACTCATGTCAAAGGATCAGAAAACGTGGTCGCAGACTCCCTAAGCCGTCCTGCAGATCTTTGTGCCTCTATCCTGTGTCCTTCACCTATAAGCACTCAGGAATTGCAAGCAGCTCAGCAAGATGATCCATCACTTCGGACATTTGATGTCAATCGCCTGAAAACATTTGATTATGATGGAACTCTGCTACAGTGTAAAATAACTGGCGTGGGCCCTCGGCCGTTTATACCTGAAAAACTCCGTCACAAGATCTTCGAGGTTTACCATTCAATGAGCCATCCATCTGGCGAAGCCTCAGTGGAAATTCTATCCAGAACGTATTTTTGGCCTGGCATGCGGCGAGATGTCAAGAAGTGGTCAAAACAATGTCTAGAATGTCAGAAATGCAAAGTGACGAGACACACCAAAACGGCGCCACAAGTCATCCAAGTGCCCAAAGTCCAGTTCACGCACATACACGTTGATCTGGTAACCTTACCTGCCGTGAACAATATACGATATCTACTGTCAATACGGGATCGCACCACTCGATGGTATGAGGCCATACCACTGCCAGACATGAAGCAAGACACTGTCAGTTATGCTTTAGAGCTCAATTGGTTCGCTCATATTGGTGCTCCAGCTGAAGTGACAACCGATCGTGGCGCACAGTTCCTCGGCGAAGAGTTCGCAGCCCTACTGAAATACTATGGTGTCAAACACTCCGTGACCGCGGCCCGCAATCCGAGAGCAAATGGTTTCGACGAAAGGCCACACCGGGAACTGAAAACGGCGTTCAAGGCCAGCTCAGAAGAAAATTGGCTTGTGGCTTTACGGAAAGTACTCCTATCAATGCGTACCTGACCTCATGAGCCGATCAAATGCAGTTCCGCTGAAATGGCATTTGGCGAATGTCTACGGCTACTTGGTAAACTGGTCCGATCACGTTCTGAAACTGCGACAACGATGAACGATCCGGCATTTATGTTTCGATTTCGCAGTTACCTACAATATAACGCTCAGAGTCGGCCGATCTGTCCTACACGTCAGCAACATAGTACAATTTATAAACGCAAAGATTTTGATAGCTGCAAATGGTTCTTCGTCAACAACGACATGGATAACAGGATTCTAGCCAAACCGAAGCGCGGTCCTTATTGTGTGTTAGATCGACGTCAGAACTACATCGTCTTGGAGATTAATGGCAAAGCTGAAGCTGTCTCCAAACACAGACTATCCCCAGCCGACGTTGATCCCAATGACCGCTGTTCCCGATGTTGACCTATCAGGCGGAGAAAAAACGATAACTCCACCTCCAGACAGTTTTGCTGACTACGGACTGACGCCCGACATCTCATCAACAACCGAGCCGACTGACGCCGTCACGCCGCCGCGAGATATAGAGGAACCAAAATCAGTGTTGGCAGAGCCAACATCAGTTGTTACACGGTACGGCAGAGCAATAAAACCTCCTGTAAGGTTAGCCCCCTTCATTGTGTACTAATTTTCATTGTGGGGGGGGGGGTGTATGTAACACGCGGCTCCGCGTTACAACCCAACGATGTTCAATTTTGACAAATATAGTGCTCTTTAAGGTCAAATAATCTAACTCTGATTTTACACAATATTTCTCTTAACTGTGATTTTAGAAACAATCTCTGTTAGTTTCAAGCAGTTTTAATTGAGATTTCTTGAACTGCAATTTTAATTGTAATTAATAGGGGTTTGTTTTATAAATATAGACACCCGCGCGCAATACGCAGGGAACTTGCCGTGGATTATAGTGCATATGTGGATCGATAGCTTTTCTTTGCATTCAGATACGATTTCACGCATCAGGACATCAGAACTTTCTCAATCACATTCACAAATTCTATATTTCAATAGATTACTATAACTAAATCAATTAAAACCTATCAAACGGTGGAATAATTATTTGTGATGTTTTTTCAAGACTGTTTTTACACGATTTTTATCCATCAATTATCAGTGACAATATTTACCAGTGATTTACATCATCATATATTTTCAATTATTTACATGTATTCATCACGATTCAGACGTTTGTGTTCCTGATAATTACTTGTGTATAAGACATTCAATTTTGTTGACAATATATCGTTTTGTTGCCGTCTAGAGCACGGTACATTTTGTTCAACTGTGAATTGATTCATGCTTAGCTATTCCATTTGCAATAAACGGATGGAAATGGATGAGTTTTCTTACTTTATCCTTCGGAAAAGGGACATGGATTAATCCTGAACGCGGATCCTAATAACAGCTACCAGATATTATTTAGGAGGTTTACTTCGCACTAAATAGACAACTAACTCGCAGAACCTCTTACATTAGCTACAAGACCTCCTACAATATTATATAGTGTACGTTAGCGTAGACTATATGATGTGAGCTTCACTATTGCAGGTTTACACATTCGTCCAAGAGATTTACCGTCCTATTAACCCACATTCTTGACTAAAATATATTGTGCTTAAGGGGCGTAATACGGGCTCCTACTGATAAGTCGGCAGTAAGCACGAAACGAATATACATTCCGGTCATGCTGCCTGTGGTATATCCTTCTGGTCACAACTGAATTTATTTGTTGCTAGGTCCGCGTCACCTAATACATACTTGAATATATATTAGCTCCCCGCAACAAACAGTATTTAACTGTTAAATATTGAATTTAATGATGTCATGCTTACCGCGAAATGTGACAACTGAAATCGATCAAAGTCAGAGTGCATGGATTTACTGGAGTAACAGATGTTCAGAAATAGTTGTAATTCTCAATGTCGTTGAACTATAGCATAGATTAATGTACCATGTACTGACATGTAAAACATAGTGCTAGTACCAAGTACTTTTCCGGTACAATAATGTTGGTATTGGTTACTAACACAATAGCCATAGTGTTAGTATCCTTTACAGACTCCGTATATATATTATATAGTGTGAGTTAGCATTGAAGTCGCATTGTCGTTGACTTTAGATTATGTTAGCTTCACTATTACAGGTTTACACATTCGTCTAGGAGATTGTACCGTCCTATTATTCCACATTCTTCTACCAAATATATAGTGGTTAAAGGGCGTAATACCGGCTCCTACTGATGAGTCGCCAGTAAGCACGAAACAAATGTACATGAGTTTATACTTTCCGTTCATGCTGCCTTTGGTTTTTCCTTCTGGTCACAACTGAACTAATCTTTACTGGGTCCGCCACATCTAACAAATACTTGCATATATATTAGTTCTCCGCACCAAACAGTATTTAACTGTTTAGCTTACCATATTCCGGTAACACATGAAGGCATAGAAAAGACTGCCGTCAGCACAAATTTGTGTCTATTTGAATAATTTACATGAGTTTTAGTCCTAAGTGCGCCACTCACACATTCTACAGTTTCATGGAAAACATTCTGCGGGATAACTCCGACTACTGTATGCCATATCTCCATGACTTAATGGTTTTTTACTGACAAACACTCTCATGCTGAACATCTTAGAATTTTATTATCACACCTAGCGGATCACGGAGTGAAAATTAATTGTGACAAAGTTTAGGTTGCAACGGTATTGCATATCAAGGTGTAAAGACTTTACCTTCTAAGGACAATTCGATCAAGATAATTGTGTCACAAAAGACTTTGAAGGAATAACAGAAAATACTGGAATTTCTGAATTAATTTTGCAAGATCCTTCTCGGACAGTCAAAGAAACTATCTCTGCTATGTAGACACTTAAGGAATCAAAAAGGACAAAGCAGAATCTCCACTATTTTTTGATAGTCCAATGACGTGGAATTACTCCATCATTCCATCAAATCATTAGCAATTCTCACTTTAATAATAAATCTTGATTTTGATCGCTCTTTTCTTATCATCGCCGATGCTTCTCGCGTAATTTACAGCCAGCAGAAACTTGATACGAAACGTTCATTAGAGAAATCCTCGCTATCCCTAATACCGTGTGCCACTTCATTAGCATCAAAGGCAGCGGCAGATTTTTTACATATAATGCTCCTTAATTTAGCATAATTCCAAATGCGACTTCAAAAGACGCAAAGTATCCTGCCATAGTAGAAAGGCAAATTTATCGATTTATTGAATGGCAATTTGCATTATCCTTGTAAATTTGGAACAAAACATTATTGAAGACGCGCTTTCAGAGCTGGACTTGTCGCTACAATTGCCTTCGTCCTCGCCATTCTCAATCATATCGATCACATTCAGCGTGCCTAAATTGGCACCGTCTTTCCTGCAAAAATAAAAACGCGGCGACATTCACATTCGAGGATCAGTAGCTCGCCATTCTTGGAGTTTGCTCATTGGCTTTTAGACAGTTACACAACAATATTAGCCAGTTTGTCCCACTGGCCTCCAGAGGAATATTTTTGTCTTCATTCACTCTATTTTTACCCAGGTAGCAGAGAGGCAATGAAACGTATAACAGACCAATTCTGGGGTCATAAACTTAGGCACAATGCTAAACGATGTGCCTCCAAGTGTGCTAAATAACAAAAAGTAAATAACCCAGCACATTATTTCTACGTTAGAACGTTTTCCAACAACATCATACATAATCTACGTTTACATCAAAATAGTAAATCTGACTTAAGTTCAAGGTTTTAACTATCTGCTGACCAAAATAGATATATTCACCGGATGCCCTGTGGCATTACCCCTGTGCACTATTTACGCAGATGAAATCACGAATTTTTTGTCTCTGAATGGATAGAAAATTATGGTATTCCGAACGAGACTATTACGAGTTACATGCCCATTATCCGATCGTTTCATAATTAACTTTCAGTTCATATTATGCATTTTACACCAGGCCATCGCTTTCCACCTACAGTCTAATGATATGGTAGAGAAAAGGCACAGGGAACTCAAATCAACTTTAGCGTCCTTGTCCATTAATGGAAACTGGGTCGATTTATTACCTTTAGTACACCTTGCAACGCGTTCGCGTATATGCGGATCTATTCGACCGCCTATGTCACTACACTAGTATTGTATAGGCATACGCCTACCGAGTCAGCTTTCAAGTTTACTTCCCGCACAGTTTGACCCATAGATATAAGCTTCTCGGCTTTGACTTCAATTCAGTAACATATAAGTCCAGTAGCGAGACATGCCTATCGTCCAGTCTTCGTTTATCCTCAGCTACACATTAGTTGGAAAGAAATTGTTCGTAAGGATGCTGATGTGTGACTACTACGATCAAAGTATCGTGGTTCTTACAAGATTTACTATAGACATATACAATATTTAATTAGCATTCAAGCTGCGACACCTCTTTGCGTAAGCTTGACAGGTTAAAACACTTTATCGAACCGCCTTATCCTGGCGATATACTACTTTTTACGTGCGTTTCAGTTTTCTTTTTCCAACAACTACAACCAAATAATAACCAACTTTGTATTACGTGTAATTGAAAGAATAATTTACTTTTCAATAATCAAAATTCAATGTGCCAGATGCTTATTTTTTGCGCACGACTTTCGTTCTATGTCACGTGGCATGGTCCGCTCATATAGATCCACATGATTCTCATTAAATGCTCACTTGTCTCAGGTGGTATATTCAACACATCTTAGTTAACAATTGTGTGACGCCTATGAACAGTTCTTCGATTTTTGTCATTTCTACCGAAAGTATCAAATACACTTCATTTTATATTACTATCGTTTGATTTTCATGTTGTATTTTTTATTACACAGTTGCACAGAATAGCTCACAATTGAGCACAATGATACCTAATATGATATACCTCGCTACTTAGAGCTAACACTTTGTGTATCATCAATAAGTAGACACAGCTTTTATATCACAGTGTATAGCATGCTCTAGCTACTTTAGTTCGATTGAACTCGTCTCATTGACAGTGATCAAGTATGCCAAGAAATTACATATTCATTCCAGCACAGTTAGTCGCAATGAACTTTGCAATTTTCACGCTGCGGCTTACAAAATGTATTAGCATTTCTCTATATTGTTACATGCGGTACGATCGACCACAATGGCTAACAATTTGTTTATCAATTTCTTGTGGTTATTTGAAATTATAAATATGCATGCAACAGGCCAGCATCAGCAAAGTGTGATACATTATTTGGTTAACATATAAACAGATTAATTACTAGTTTCTTAACTGAGTTTGAACTCAGCCCTATAGAACCAACCAAGCCACGCCAGGAGGACTTTATTCTTCCTTTTCCCCAGGGAAGACAGTTCTAGAATGATTAAAAGTATTTTTCCGAAATCTTGGAAATTAATTCAAATTAGAAACGCTGGACCAATGAGAACTCGCAAACCGAAAACTAATCTCGTGTGTCCTGAATTTTTTGATTAAAGGAGAATGTATATATCAAACTCTGATCTGATCGCTACCTGCGATTGCTATCTCCTGCTACACTTGTTATCGACGCCTACTGTCGTGTTTACGCTGTTACTCGCAATGTGTGACAAACTCAGTTGGGCGTCAGTCATGTTAGGCTTACTGTTACTGCGCATCCAAACATACGTAATTAAATAATTTATCAAACGGATTTCTACGTTTATCAGTTACCTTTGTGTTGTCGCAGACCATCAGTAAGACTTAACAACGTCGTTGGACAGCATTTTACACACACGTCAACTTTTAAGAAGGACTATTGGATATCCGCATCTGCTCTGCTACGTTAATATATCACGGCATTTGTTTAGGGGTTCATTGGTAATTAACATAGGAGAGCAACCGAGACGCTAGAGTCTATTATTCAATGTGTGTGTAATGATCATCAAATTTGTAACAATTAAATTCCTCAACATCTTCCATTAAACATGATATCTTAAGTCCCTCGGTCAATCGCTCAGTATCCTCATATTTATTGCTATTATCCATAATAGCAAAATAATATTTCTCACAAATAATTTGTTACAAAAAATTGCGCATTCTCACCGCCTCACTGATTGACAAACTAACCTTTCATAAGTGAAAATCTTGAAAACAGTATATCCAACAATATTTTACCTGAAGCGAATTTGAGATCCTAAAGTGATGAAGAAAGAAAAATAATTTTTGATCAATTCAGTAATTTACCTGATCTGCGTTTTGACTAACGCAGCTTTCATTGTTCCAGTAATGCATTGAGGATTTCAGTGATAAAGCCCGTAATAGAGAAATAAAAAAGTAAGAATTAGACACGATAAAAAATTAGCTGACTTGGGAATTTATAGACCCCAAGAAAGTGATAATTTAATCGGGACTAATAGAATAGTAAATCTATCAACATTAAATCTTAAGAAGGATCAAGTTGAACTACTTAACCGTGGTTTAAACATGGCTATTCCTAATGAAAGATTGGTTAGAAACGAATTAATTACTGAGGCTGTCAAAACGGCAAAGCTTCTTTCGGATAATAATAAGGTGAAATTTGAATTAGACGTTGCCTCATTGGTTTTAACACACAAAGAGGATAAAGTTGAGCCTAATTATGAAATTAAACGTCTCAGAAAAGATTTAGTATCAAATAATATTAAATGTCTTAAGGCGGATAAAGGAGGAGCTACAGTTATGATGAATCAGTTTGATTATAACAATAAAATGATAGAACAGTTAAGTAATGCTGAAGTATACACCAAAATAACAAAAGACCCTACTGATAAGTTACAAGGGCAAGTAAAATTATTAATCAATAAAATGATTGCTAATGAAGAATTGGATTCGTCGCATGGTAACACTCTCATTCAAAGAGATACGGTTGCACCCAGAGTTTATGGTTTAGTTAAAGTGCATAAGCCGGGTAATCCTTTAAGAATTATAGTGAATGTACAACACTCCCCAACATATAAAATTTCAAAGTTTTTGTGCCATAAAACAAGAAAATATTGCTGTTTCTTAGAACATACCTTGCTTAACTCATATCATTTGGTTGAAATTATTGATAAATATGTACTAGATGAAAAGGATAGATTAGTAAGCTTAGATGTAGTATCTATGTACACAAATATACCGGTACCTGAGGCTCTGGATTGTTTTAGACGTTTCCTAGTTGATCACCCACTAATATTAGAAGGAAGCAAAATGACGTTAGGACACGTCATGGAGATGATGTGTATTTGTATGTCCTCCACTTATTTTAAATTTCGTAAGGAATTTTATAAACAAATTAGAGGCGTTCCAATGGGACAACCTTTATCGGTCCCAATAGCCAATATCTTTATGCATTATTTGGAAAATAATCTGTTGGATAAGACTCCATTGAAACCAAAACTGTACCTACGTTTCTTGGATGATATATTACTGATCTGGAACCATGGTGACAATAAATTGGTAAATTTCTTAAATTTAGCTAATCGAATGAGCGAACTACAATTTACCTTAGAAAGGGAATCGTCGGGTGAATTACCATTTTTAGATGTCAAATTAATTAGAAATGGTCTGAAATTGGGAAGAGATATTTATAGGAAGGATACTTATTCAGGAATCCTTCTTAATTTCAAGTCCAATCACCCGTTTCGTATGAAAGTCGGGATCTTAAAGTCATTAACATTAAGAAGTCTCAAGTTAACAGATATAAAGCATAGGAAGTTAGAATTAGACAGACTACGCGATATATTTAAGACTAATGGTTACCCTCCTCATTTAATAGATACAACAATGAGGGACATGGTGAAGAAATTTAATCCTAGTTTGAGATACACAAAAGCGGATAAGGATAAGGAAGAGCGGAAGGTCATGGTATTACCGGACTCTATATTAAGTAGGAAAGTGAAATCAATAGCTTTAAAATACAATATAAGGACCGTTTTAAAACAGCCCCTTACACTAGGCACTATACTCCCTAACCAAAAAGAAAAGATTGAACCCTTAGACACTTCAGGAGTGTATGAGATCCCATGCAATGATTGCAGTCTCAAGTATGTTGGTGAAACCATGCGTCCAATCAAAGTAAGAAGAGGTGAACATAAAACTGCGTGTAAATATGGACATATTGCTAAATCTGATCTTGCTCGTCATGTAGTGGAGACTGGGCATACTATCGACTGGGAGGAATGCAAACGCATAGCAATATGTAGTCGTAATGGGATGACGAGATTGATTAGGGAATCTATAGAAATTAAATCTAGAGATAATATTATGAATGAAACAGCTGCTGAAAAATCTTTAGGTCCGATTTGGAATACTGCACTAGCTAGTGGAAGAAAAAGGCGATTGCATGAATTGGTAACTGAAGCTAGCTCCAGTAAAAGATTAAGAACATCAGATTAAGATTGACTAATTAGTGGGCTTTTATTCAACAAATGAATTACAATTATTATGAATATAGTCTTCAAAATTTCATCTCTAACTATTCATTTGATTTTAAAACAAATAGTGATTTCAACCTTAATTTTCTGTTTTACACCCCCACCCTACCCATTGGAAATATTCTAATAATACAATAGTTATAAGTAATAATTTGTCTGACGCGTGCAAAGGGTAAATTAATGTCTATTGACTGCAGTTTCATTTAGATGTACGTACATGTGTATCAAAATAAAATAATTTAACCAAGTTTTTTAGTTATGCATACACATACACATGGACATGCGTGGCGTGCGCCAATAACTGTTATTAACTTCTCTATCTTGAGTACATCCTAGTGGTTTGAATTGTAATTTAACATGTGCATTAGTCTTTCGGACTTCTGGTTTAATCACTCATGGCATGTTTTTATGACGAGTGTTTCTGAATTATGGGTCTCCCCATCTCAGTTACGTCATTTACATTGAGTGTGTTAAAAAACGAATAGTTATTACATGCAATTGATAAATTATTATTCAGCCACTCTGGTCGAAATTAGTTAGATGAAAACAACGGTTATGAAAATGTACACACACACATATGTGACACGCGAATATCTAATGAAAGGTCAGTCTGAGGTATATAAATATTATGACTAGAGGAAATAACACACTTGCTTCATTTGTTTCGTGAAATGCAACTGATGAAGGCCTACGGTAAGCAAGGCCGAAATATTTTGATGAAAGAGAATTACTGGAACAATGAAAGCTGCGTTAGTCAAAACGCAGATCGGGTAATTACAATTATTCCAGGTGCGCATGAATGCTACTCCTTCAATTCAGTAATTTGTTGTAAATTATCGTGCAGATAATTTTTATACATGAAACTACATAAATCTATATCAGAACACAACAATCACGTACCAGGCAGCTCAATAACAAATGAAGAGAATAATAATTATAACAAAGCCAAGTCATTATTATTCATAAATTTGAACAGCAAAAAGTCAAAATAATTGCAATATTTTTAGTCATATCTTTGATTACGAAACCAGCAGTAACTCTAAATATTTAAATAAAAATAATATTATTTTTTATATAGGGACTATTGTAATGCGCGGCTCCGCTTAACGATCAACGAAGCTCAATTTTGACAAATATAGTTCTCTTTAAGGTCACATATGCTAATTCGGATTTTGCCACAATATTTCTCTTAACTGTGGCTTTAACAACAATCTCTTAGTTTCAAGCAGTTTTAATTAAGATTTCTTGAACTGCAAATTTAATTGTAATTAATAGGGTTTTGTTTAATAATAAAACACACCCGCGCGCAATACGCCGGTAACATGCAGTGGATTTATGTGATTTAACGCTCAAAGCCAGGATTTATATATTTTGGTGTGCTTCAACCATTCTTACATAACCACTAACAGTTCAGTTTAGACTTTCTGGATTTATATTTTGTGTATTTCTTAATCATTTATCCGAAACCCTACAGTTCAGTGGATTTATGTGATTTAACACTCAAAACCTAGCATACAGTGGATTATTAGGACAACGCAAAACCCGGATTTTTATTTTGTGCTTATTGTGATTACCTTTATACGATTTCAATCTTTGCTTTGCAGCATTTTGTTCAATAAAGGAATGACATTTGACTGAGCTTTCTCACATCACCCTTCGGGAAAGGGCCGGGGATTAATCCTGAACGCGGATCGTAATAACAGCTACCAGGTATAGGTAGGAAGGAACAACCTCACTAAATAGACAGCTAGCCCGCAGAACCTTTTACATTAACTACAAAATCTCCTACACAAATGGTGTCCCGCTTCGTCGTACTCACAGCCAACAAAGAATTAATCAGTATCTAGCCTTTGAGAATATCAATCAGGCGCTAGTCCTTCAACTAGCCCAAGCACTTCGGATGAATGCCACACAAGGGTGAATCCGGTAAAGCAGGGAAAACACACAAGAAAACAAATCCTGAGCCACAAACCACAGCGAACCACCCTCTCGAGATCACAATTCTCGAAGACAGCCACACGATGACGGGTGACGACGATGTAACACTGCCATCTATACTCGACAGCACACACACATAAGATGACGTCCAGCTCAGGAAATGCAGGAAGCCCGGTGGCGAGCCCAGCAACAAGCCGCACTACTATATGGACCCAGTACAAGATATGCTAATTCGATCCAGACTACCTTGACGAGTGGATCCACGATGTTACTTTATTGGCCATGGTTTTCAATATAACATACGAGGGATCAATATTTTTGAGGGCTTGGGAGACAATCTCAATGTCTTTCAGACGCGGATTAAAAGATATCCTGCATCAATACATTGAGGGAACATGTTTGCAGCCATGGCAGAGCCTGCAACGCGCCGTCAAACAGCACCTAACACCAGATCTCGAAGACAGGCTTAAAGAATTGATGAGCCAGACGTCACTAGGTAGCCGCACGCCTTCCGAGCTATATAGAGAGATGGAGCAGGAAGCCTCTGAATTCAACCTACCCAAGAAATTTCTTAATGCAACTATTCATTCAGAAGCTTCCTCCGGCACTCCACGAGATGGCCACGATTCTGCGCGAATCCGTCGAAATGCAAGACGAAGTACTGCCGGCACGTCTATAGAAGTGGTGGAAGAAAAATCACTGCAGCTCAATTGCCTTAGAGCAGGTTGCATCACTTCACGACTGTCCGAGACTCAATTCACATCATCATCGGCTCAAACTAATGTCACCAATGAGCGCCTCATCAGCCTGCTCGAAAGCCTCACCATCAGGCCAGATTCGGCCTCAGTCGATGCCGTTGACTATAGATGCGACCAGAGCAGGCGTGAGCAGCGTCGACCACCATTCCGAAACAGCACCAGGTCGACGTCTAGAGGCCGGGCCACAGTCCCACAGCTACCGGCGGAGTGGTGTCCGAATCACCGCAGCTATGGTCACTCCACGCGCTTTTGCGGTCACCTTCAACAACTAAGGATGCGACAGTAGAGGCAGATCACCCCAAGATTGTTGGCCGCCCGATGTCTGATGGCTCGAAACACGTTGCTATCACGGTAGAGTGCAATCAAACTACTGCCTTTACAACGACGGCTCCAGTCAAGTTATGCTTCAAATGCCCACATTCTAACAACCGGTCCCATCGTCATTTGCCACTACCAACATACTTTCTTCTTCTTGGACGCAAACTCTGGCGAATTATTTCTCATAGACACTGGATCAGATGTCAGCTTACTACGCCACAATTATTTCGAACACACCCACCCAGTCAACGCCAACAGTCTAACCTGCGCCAATGGCTCCAACATAGCGACGTTTTGGGTACGAGTACACACAATCCCGTTCTCCAACTCAAAAAGATGTTTCAAATATCCTTTCATCATTGCCAACAAAGCAAGAAACATCATTGGACGTGACTTCCTCGAACACTTCGACCTCACTATACGTCCAAAAACACGAAAGATACGCACTGCCGACAATCAGTTGCTATCATCAGCGCTAAAACGCACGATTCACGCCAAAGCAGTCTCAACTATAGAGCTAATTACTCCAGTTCCTCATGTACCACAATTGGATGATGTTCTAAAATGACATGAAGAAATTTTAAAACCTATCTCCTTTATGCCCGAACTCAAGAGGAAGCGTGATATCACAGCTCATTGCATCAGCTTATCGAGGCCACTTCCCCATCCTCCCAGAGCATGTCCATTGGCACCACAAAAACATAAGGTAGCCGAGCAAGAATTCGCCATGCTACATCAACAAGGCATCTGTACACGATCCACCTCAACATTTGCTTCGCCTGTGGTAGTTGTAACAAAGAGTGAACCCGGAATATTCAGAGTGTGCGGGGATTAATGTATTCTCAATTCTTGCACGCAGTCTGATTCGTACATCCTGCCAAATCCAGCTGACCTACTCAGATCTCTAATCGATTATTCTGTGTACTCAAAACTCGACCTAGTGAAAGCCTACTATCAAGTACCGATGGACAAAGACTTCGTATCCTTTACTGCACTCAGATTCACAGGAGGTGTCACTCACGAATATCATTATATGCCTTTTGGTCTTAAAAACGAATCTCAAACATTTCAACGCTTTATGGACGAAATACTAGATGGTCTACCATTTGTAATTCAGTACTTAGACGACATTCTGGTATTCTCCAACCCAATGTCCGAATATATGCAGCATATTAACATTCTACTCACACGTCTAGCAGACTATGGCCTCCTGCTTCATGGCAAAAAATGCGTCTTTCCATAAAAGAAAATTGAATTCCTCGGTCATCAAATTTCCAAGAAAGGCATGACACCTCTATCTGCTAAGGTGCGTGCTATTCAAAATCTATAGCCTATAACCACCGTTAGAGCTTTACGACGATTCTTGGACAATATGAACTACTACTCTCGATTCGTACCTTGCCTTGCCAGATTCTGGCACCTGTTCACAAATATATCGTGCCAGCTCATCGTGGACGACATGCAGGCTTACGAGGATGCAAAAAGGGCTTTATGGAAAGTGACCATGCTACATTCTTCTGATTGGTCTCAACTTTTTGAATTGATCACTGGCGCATGCGACGTTGCCACAGGCGCAGTACTTCAACAGTCTATCAATGGCATACACCGACCTATCGCGTTCTACTCGAAAAAACTACAACCTCGTTAGATGCGATATGATACATTAGGGAAAGAGTTATTCGCAATCTACCGGTCGATCCTACACCTTCACACCTATCTTGATGACCGAAAGTTCAAGATTTACACCGACCAACTTCCTCTACTCCTGATTCTCAGAGGAAAAGAAGAGTATTTATATTCATGACGTATCAACTCGCAACTTAAACGAATACACGAGTGTGAATATGAAGTCACTCCAATCAAAGGATCAGAAAACGTGGTTGCAGACTCTCTGAGCCGTCCTGCAGAACTCTGTGCCTCTATCCAGTGTCATTCAATTATAAGTACTCAGGAATTGCAAGCAGCACAGCAAAATGACCGCTGCTGATCGATATTGAGCTATCAGGCAGCGAGGAGACGATTATTCCACCTCCAGACAGCTTTCCTGACTACGGGCTGATGCCAGACATATCACCAGTAACAGGACCAACTGACGACGTCACGCTACCGCGAGAGATAGAGGAACCAGAGTTAGTGTCGTCAGAGCCAACATCAGTTTTTACTCGTTACGGCAGAGCCATAACACCTCCTGTAAGGATAGCCCCGTTCATTGTGTACTAATTTTTATTGTATATATGTATGGGTATACATATGGGTATATGTAACGCGCGGCTCCGCGTTACAACCCAACTAAACTCAATTTTGACAAATATAGTTCTGATTAAGGTCACATATGCTAATTCTGGTTTTACATAATATTTCTCTTAACTGTGATTCTACCAACAATTTCTGTTAGTTTCAAGCAGTTAAAATTGAGATATTTTGAATTGCAAATTTAATTGTTATTAAAAGGGTTCTTAACGCCCCAGCTTGAAGTAAATGCGGTTCGATGTTACAAAGTCAGTTTTGGTGCCAGGGTAGCTGAATTAGTATTTTGGGGATCCTTAACAGGGCCGGTTTTG
This sequence comes from Eudiplozoon nipponicum, assembly GCA_029291075.1. Lineage (NCBI taxonomy): Eukaryota > Metazoa > Platyhelminthes > Monogenea > Mazocraeidea > Diplozoidae > Eudiplozoon > Eudiplozoon nipponicum. Next base: position 196,024 of record JAQBSW010000066.1, on the reverse strand, counting down.
TGTTCTCCGGCAAACGCCAAGAAGATAAGTTAGTGTAGCAGTGTCCCGAAGTACTCCTAGACACTTGAGACCAGCTCTGTTTGACTTGGTTTGTGGTTCCTTCTGTTGTGGCGTTGAAATCCTTAGTGAGAAATTAGCTGAGTAATCCCGTTGAAGTTCTGCAGTAACTGGCTCGTCTCTCAAGTTTTACAGCAACAAGATTGGCGTGACTGAACCTGTCAATGTTTGTGAAGCAAGCCCAAAAATCAGCATAGGTGACAATATCAAACAGCACGTGAAGGAAACGCACAGCAGAAGGCAAACTTGCATGGTAAATTCGCCGTGCTTAAATAGCCTTGATGGCTGCTGGCACACCATTGTTTAACGGCAAATTTCGCTGTTTTCTCATTGTTGCAGCGTAAACTGAATTGAATTTAATTTACACAATATGTCGGCGAATTGCTTTGTTTCAACACTGTGTTTTGTTTAATAATAAAACAGAACCGCGCGCACTACGCCGGTAACAATCAGTGGATTTATGTTATTTAACGCTCAAAGCCAGGATTTATATATTTTGTGTGCTTTAACCATTCTTATATAACCACTAACATTTCACCAAAGACTTTTTGGATTTATATTTTGTGTATTTCTCAATCATTTATCCGAAACCCTACAGTTCTGTGCATTTATGTGATTTAACATTCAAAACCTATTATTGTGACAACACAAAACCCAGATTTCTATTTTTTGCTTATTGTGACTACTTTATACGATTTTTATCTCTGCTTTGTAACATTGCGTTCACTTTAGAGATAACATTTTGTCTGAGCTTTGTCACATCAAACTTCGGGAAAGGGCCAGGGATTAATCATGAACGCGGATCGTAATAACAGCTACCAGGAATAGGTAGGAAGGCACAACCTAACTGAAAAGACGGCTAGCTCGCAGAACCTCTTACATTAACTACAAAACCTCCTACACAATATTGATCTCCAAATGTAAAGTACGTTTGTGGTTTTAATAGGTGTTTAACTGGTCTTATTACGGGTCACAGACTGTACTGTTTACTATATTGACATCTTAGTAACAGTGCACGATACCTTAGCTGGAGAGTTGAAATTGTGTAGTTAAAATAAATTTTGATATAAATATATATATTGCTTACAATTTATCAAAGATTTGTTGTTCTCCCTGCCTTAGTTTACTTAGTAAAATATACGAAACAACACGGTGCAGATTTCATAAATACGTAAATGTAAACATCAAAATATTTTGTTTAAAATTTGCAAATATTCCCTATATTATTTCAGTTCTATAATGAATTCTAAACGTCTATTAAATTTGTTAATAAAATAAAGAAATGTTTTTGAAGAATACCTAATTACGAAATATATATTTTATTTACAAACGTGTTTATCTGATGGGGAATTGCAACCACATAAGAGATGAATTTTCTGGAAAACAATTTAGACTTTCAAATGAAAAAATCGAATCTTTTTCACAATTCAGTGTAAGATACGTAATTATTTTACATTTTGATGCTAATTTAGTAGTTTGTATATTTATATACTTGATTTTACATTGAACAATTTATTATTTATACAATAGCGTGCACTATATGCAAATACTAGTAAATAATGTAATTTTAAAGGTATTTCTTGTTATTAATGAGTCACAATACTGCTATAGTAGCTAGGTTCTTTAAACTAACGTAAAACGTTCGGATGATAGGTTTGGGAATAACCTAATTCTACGTCTTATTAGTGATATTCTCGTTAGTATTGTACGTGCTGTTGATTTTTGTATATAGTAGCCTGTATGTATGCCTAAGTTGTGTGTAAGAGTCCATAATTACGATTGCATTGGTAGTTGTGATGAAAATTTGTTCGTGATCACTATGTAACTTTTAATTGTAATTTGCTATACCTTTTTTAACATCTTCATTAGTTAGGCCGAAGTCAAAATAGATTTTTTTCCTGAGTGGCTGAATAACTTTTTGATTGAGTCCAGATTGACTTTAAGTATTGAAAACGTTGTAGATTATAGACGAAGTGTTATGTAATTAGTCAAGTTCAAACACCCTAAAATGATTCCAAGGTTAAAATGTTATTGTCTAGTTTGGTTCTCTACGTTCTGGAAAATGCCATATCAGTTAGCAGGTCTGGCAAATATGTATGACATATACATCCCAACAATAAGTCAAATCCATGAAATAATTTTTTTTATTAAGGTTGACTTGGTTGTGGTTCGGTAAATTTTTGTCAAAAACCTTCGCGTTTTATGTAGATTGATCGCGGTATCAACTCCTTTGCTGGACACTCTATCTGCTTGAATTAATGTGTAATTTAATTTATTTTGTATGTGCGGATGTTACACATGTGGATGATATAAGCTTGAAGTTTGATTTTCGTATTTTTTTTCCGATTGATGTTCGTTCAGATCGTGTACACGTGAATTTGGCATTTGTTGAGATTGATTGGTTGGGGATTAAGGCTGTTTGATTCTGTTCACTATTGAATTAGTGAGTATTTTATGCATTCTTGGGTTTGACGAAATAGCTCTACCTTGTTTCCTATGGGGTAAAATTGTGCCGAGTGAGGTTTAGTCATTTTTAGTGTTGGCAATTTCAGGATATTTGGTGCAGTTGTGTATTAAATGTTCCGCACCTAGAAACAAATTAGTTCATATATGGATAAAAGGATAAACCAAAGACAGCATTAATGGAACGTACAATCTCATGCACATTTGTTGCGTGCTTACTGACGTATCCTCAGTAGGAGTCGGTATTACGCCCTTCACCCACTATATATTTGGGTGAGGAATGTGGGAAAATAGGACGGTACAATCTCAACTAATAACTGATAATATTAATTAAGTAAAGAATGCCACAGAAAGTATTTACATAGTTCTTTTCTACATATTTTTGTTTAAACAATAAACAAAAAATTCAGACTAAATTTTTCCATTTATTTTATATGGAGAGTTACTGACTCCCACACTGAGTACGGTCTTGATTACACAATATAATAAAGTGATTGCTAGAGTAATTCCGTCAACTTAAAACACAAGATATGGCAGAAATAAAACTTATATTCATTCAACAGAGTTACTGATAAAACAAACTCTGAAAAAAGGGCGTAATGATACGTTTAAAAATAGCTAATGTGTATGATTGTAGGGTAACTGTTGTGTGACATAGATTCGACATTTTACGTGAGCATGGCGAGAATTGTTAAATTAGTGTGCTTCGAAATGTCGCTTTTTGTCTACAATATATGTGTAATCTCTGCCAACATGTTAGTAATAACAAAGTCAGTATTATTAATTTAATCAATGATGCTCTATTGATCAAAATGCATCATGTTATAGCTGAACATATCAGTGCTACAGTTATAACAGTATGAAACTAAAGCTGAAACTAAAGTGATTGCCTGGAAGAGGCCTAGGGTTAAAGTATCCATAACTCTAACTGAAATCAGGTCATGTGCTGAGGAGTAATCGTCAAAAAGAACTAGATTTTAAACTCTACACACTAAGAGACAGGTATGAACTTTTAAAAAAACAAAATTCTATCGTCTGTAGGTTTGATGTGGTACAGTTATAATGTAATTTATCAGTAGATTTCCAGTTATCAAATCTACCTTTAGATGTACAGACTTTAGTGGGTGTCGCATATTGACAAATCAATGTAACTCGAGCATAACTCAATGTTCATACATGTGTTGCTTTGACATTAGCTTGAATCTGAGTATGGATAAAGCCGCCGTTCACAGCGGATTCATGAAGTTTAGGCCTGCGACTGTTTCTTATAACATGCATATGATACATTCTTTGTTGCACATTGAATACATTGACGTGTTTACTTCTTAGCAGCGTCTGTCATTGAGTCATGATGTCAACACGAATATATATGTTTAATAAGGTGCAGATTACTCATCTAATCATTCAACTGGTTTGATGTTTGAACCAAACGATAGCCAAATCAGAAAAGTTGTTGTTGAGAATGGGCGCAATAATAAACCAATGATATATTCCAAATTGACATATGACGCCGTATTCTAAACTTGCTTAGGATAATTCACAGTGAACGAGAAAAATGTTTTACTACTAAAATAACCCAGTGAATAATGTTTTACACTCGCACATGTAATAAGAGTTATAGGTTTAGTTCAGTGCGGTCACCAATTGCCAATGCTCATTAGAAGTTGACAGCCTAAACTTATCAATTGGGTCTCCTTGACTAACTTCTTTCAAATTCATCGTCCTCAACTCACTGGCTTTCCAGGTGAGACCGGAATCCATCTTAATGCAAGAATAAAAGCATACTAGTATGGTAACTCGGCTATCGGAGGAAATTTGTCTTGTACTGTAAACGATTTCACAATGAAGCTGGAATGCGATTGATAGATTATATTTTATCAACCGTTATATGGCAATTATAAAATGGATGAAATTTAGTATAGCATAGGCCATACTCAGTCTCGTGAACAATGCAGTGGGCATCCGAACTGAAATTATACACGATCGGACAACAGGAATAGCTAACATCGATATATTTCTTATTAGGAAGAATTTTTCAGTATAAACTAAGTATTGTATAATTTAAAAATGGCAATTCTTTCAGTAGACCAGTTTCGTCCCTATTGGAACATCATTACGTACTGTCTATAAATTTCCGCGGACAGGACTCGTACCTTGACACGTCTGCTTCGGAATCTGGTGCTCCAATCACTGAGCCACTTTGCTGGACATTACACACAATGTTATGTTATATACAAACTAATGTTTCATCGTGAGCCTTTCCCTTAGGTGGTGCTTATATGGAATCCCTTTACACCTGAGGTTAAAACTAACAAACCCAAATCTATCATTGTGGGACAGACACCATGCTACATAGGGAAGTGGTACTGAAATGAATATTTATATAATTAAGCGAACATTGATTGTGCAGGAAATAATAAAAATTACTTTAATCGAGTTTTTGATCTTGATTTTAACAACTAATCCATTATTTACACACATTTGCCAGTGTAAACCAAGAATTGCATAGTGTAGAAAAGAAAATTCATCCAGTAGACCTATTTTGCGTATGTGTCTGTGTGTGACTGTTTGCGTTTAGAGGTCTTTTGCTTAATCTAGTCTATTTCTAAAATCATTATATTGGTACCTTTTGTATGTCCAAATTCTTGAAATCCTATTCCTTTGGACCCTTTTCAGTCTCGGTATATATCATATGTAGCCAGTTTTCGTTGATGTCTCATTGTTCAAGATCGTATATGAAGTTAACTCGATTGTTGCTTGATGACAAATTTGTATAGGAGAATGTACCGTCTAATTGTTTTACATTACTTGATTAAATATACTGTGGGTATAGGGTGTAGTATCGGCTCCTCCTGATGAATATGTCATAAGCACGAATCGAGCATGTACATGAGATTATATATTTTATTCATGCTCACTTTGATATCTCCTGGTCCTACTTAATCTAATTTATTATTAGGTGCGCATTAGCTATTATACAATTGCATATACATTAGTTCTCAAAAAAAAGAAAAGTAAAAACTGTATAACGTAGAAGTATTTATTAGGTGTTGCGAACCTAGTAACAAATTAGTTCATTTGCGACCAGAAGGATAAACCAAAGACAGCATGAAGTATAATCTCATTCACATTCGTTTCGTGCTTACTGGTGATTCATCAGTAGGAGCCGGTATTACGCCCTTTAACCACTATATATTTTGGTCGAGAATGAGGGATAATAGGACGGTACAATCTCATAGACGAATGTGTAAACCTGCAATAGTAAAGCTAACATCATATAGTCTACAACAATGCGACTTCAACGCTAACTCACACTATATAATATATATACCGTGTCTGTAAAGGATACTAACACTATGGCTATTGTGTTAGTAACCGATATCAACATTATAGTACCGAAAAGATCCATGGTACTAACATGATGGATATCAATGTATGCTATAGTACACCGGAATTGAGAATTACAACTATTTCTGAACACTTGTTACTCCAGTAAATCCATACACTCTGGCCCTCATCGATATCAGTTATCACATTTATCACACTTACCGCGAAATGTGCAAACTTATAACGATCAAGGCCAGAGTGTATGGATTTACTGGAGTAAATGGTGTACAGAAATAGTTGTAATTCTCAATTTCGGTATACTATAGCATACATTGATATCCATCATGTTAGTACCATGTACCGACTTGGAAACCATAGTGTTAGTACCATGTACCTTTTCGATACTATAATGTTGGTATCGGTTACTAACACAATAGTCATAGTGTTAGTATCCTTTACAGACTTGGTATATATATTATATAAAGTGAGTTAGCGTTGAAGTCGCATTGTCGAGACTATACGATGTTAGCTACTCTACTGCAGGTTTACACATTCGCCTAGGAAATTGTATCATCCTATTATCCCACATTCCTCACCAAAATATATAATGGTTAAAGGGCGTAATACTAGCTCCTACTGATGAGTCGCCTGTACGCACGAAACTATTGTGCATGAGATTATACTTTCCGTTCATGCTGTTTTTGGTTTATCCTTCTGGTCACAATTGAACTAATTTGTTATTAGGTTCGCAACACCTAATACATACTTGCATATATATTATCTCTCCGCAACAAACAGTATTTAACTGTATAACGTATAAGTTTGTTTTGAAAAACAGCAAGGAACGTATCGGTTTTCTAGAATACAAGAATAATGAATTTTACAGCACATAAACAAGACTAGATACATTGCAAGTTTTAAATTCATTACAGTTGCTCAAAGTCTGGATGAACATACCTTGAAATCTATTAAAGGGAATAAAACGTGTTATAATTTTGGTACCTCGATTAAGAATTGAATAATAAATTTCTATACAAATGCTTCGTTCTTTTAAAATCATGAATTTGGGTCATAGTCATATAATGGTGAGCTAAATCCATTGTTCTTGTGTAAATCGCAGTTTAAAATGTATCTGGGGGCTAGGTGTATTTGTCCTTTAGCAATTGGCTGTACAATGGAATAAGGTTTGATAGTAGAAATAAGTCTTAAAATTAGTTTCGGTAAAACGATAAATAAATTTTGCGATCTTCATTCTAGTTATTCATAAATTACCCTTTCAATAAACTTTAAACGTACGGGGGCCACTTGTTTTATACACTTCTGTAATTCAGTTTAAGAAAGGGGTGTGATTCTACGCCATTGCGGCCGACGTTCTGTTAGAGCAAGATTTTCTAAAAATAATAAGTTGGCGTATATGCGCAATATGAAGTATGCTTGGTATCTTTACAATCTTAAATAGGATAGTCTGGTTTCGATTGTCTTTTGGTTCCCTATTATAAGATTGGCCAAACGCTTCGTTATATGTATTATGGTTACTACATGCTATTTGGGGAATAACTTTTTTATATTTTATTTATTCGTTTTTTAAATGTTTTCTCCTTTGGAAATTTGTTATTCTGCGAGTTTGACATTCTTACTGAAACTTAAGAAGTGTGTTATTTCTAAGTGATAGATTTTAGATTTGGTGATTCTTGTTCTGATGTTTCCTTGAATATTCTGCAATGATAGTGTCCTACTTATTTGGAAGACTATTAGTTCTATAATAATTTATCAATTTTTAATTGCGTTGTTTACCAAGAAGCAAATGATGTGAAATAAGTGTTGTCACAATTATGAACCCTTTTGAACCCCAGCATTTATTGAGGTCTTCGATTTATTTCCTCACCGTTTCTGCTCTATTTTGTATTATACATTGGTAAACATTCCCATAAATTTGTATTTTTTTAGTGCATTTTAAATTCACCTCTCCTTGCGCTGTGATTCTTTTCGTAATATCTCGTTTTCAAGGAAACTGATAGTACGCTATCTATGAAAAAATGCATAAAGAATCTTGTTATAACACAAATTTTGCAACTTATTTCAAACGGGACTATTTGAATTTATTGTTATTATTGTTAATTATATTTCTGTTGGTAGTTTTACTAGCTTTGTATTCAATACACATAAACATTTAGACTGACATATACAAGCAGTGTATACTTTACATTGGTCTTTATAGGGACACTATTCCTTTATGTACAGAACATTATTTTCAGTTTTACAGTCAAATTTATCGATGTTCATAACGCTAAATTAAAAATAGTCTTTATTTTCATCAATTATGTGATTCTCCCAGAACAATATCTTGCGTTTTTTTAATTCTTCACTTTTACGCATTAACTAATTTTGACTGGCTGCGAGTATGTTTATATTGAACGTGTTGTAATTCTTGGGGACGAAATATTTATTTATTTTTGGAAATCATCTGTTTTTTCAGGGCTATCCTAGAAAGAAAATAAACCTTACTTTATATATATATACATCGCTAGAAGACGTATGCGTATTATGCCAGATTTTTTTTCAACTTTAAATAAATAATTAGAGATACTACTTTTAAGCCAATTTCTTCTTATTTTCAGTTCAAATAATCTCTATCGAATGAAAATCTGTACTTTAAAATCATTGTCAATTATAAGCATGAGATTAACAGTGTAAAATGGAATTAAGTAAGCTGCGAGAATTAATCAGTCCTAATCGGTACCCTCTAACGTAAATAGAAACAACTATGATAAGTACAATAAGTAAATTTAATTATAATTGGAAATACGTGATGTTATGAAACTTAAGAGGATCGGAGGGTCATGGTAATACCTGACTCCAAACTAAGTAGGAAAATAAAAACGGTAGCATTGAAATACAATATACATACTATTTTAAACCAGATCCTTAATTTAGGCATTTAACTTCTCAACCAAAAGGCACAAATCAAACCGTTAGACACATTATGTGTGTATTAAATTCCATGTAAGGACTGGAACCTCATGTACGTTGGTGAAAGCATGCATTCAATTAAGGTAACAAGAAGGGAACATAGAACCGTATGCAAATATGGACATAATAATAGATTAGATCTTACGCGTCATACAATAGAGACAGGACACTCAGTTAACTTAGATGGTTTCAGTCGTATATCAGTATGTGGTCGTAATAGATCAATAAAATTGGTTACAGAATCCATCTAAATTAAATTGAGAGATGACATAATGAATGAAACAGGCGTAGAGGAAACCCTATGCTCGATTTGGAATAGCATTAAATTATGGTAGGAAGCGAAGGTTGCACAAATCGGAATCGCAAACACGCTTAAGTGATACAGTAATAACATTTAATTATCATTAATTTACAGATATCGTGAGGTGAATAATTTAAAGTCGCTCAACTATCTTTTATTATTAAGTTATAACTTCACCCTTTAGTATTTGTGGTCTTGCTGTCTCTCTAAACATAAATTCATTATGGAGTGCAAAACTTATTATTAAATCACTACGTTAAAGAGCACTTTTTCTTTGCAATATTACTATAATAATTCTTTTGGTAGACAATTTTCGAATTTCCTTCGTGACTTTCTTTTTATTTTAATCATCTTAATTAAGCTTATTAGTTTACTTAATTATTTATCTGAGAAGAACTTGCGACTGGCGTATTCACGTTATATTGATCCCCACTCTATAATTATGCTACTCGTTAATACTCTAATTAACAAATTAAGTGTTACAAATTGGTCTGATGTGTGCAAAGAGGAATTCATCATCATGATGCCCAGCCATACAAAAGCCAAAATTGATTAATGTTTTGCTACCATATAACCATAAGAAGCGCAAAAATAATTATATACAAATAGCGAAAAAATAATAAATTAAACACAAATTATTAGTTAGATCTGCGATAGAGAGAAAGAGTACCTAGTTACTGAGCATATTTATCAAGATAACTCACAGAAGTGAGAAAAACTGAACCTCTACACAACACCATTATGGCGAAGTCAGCATTAGGGAAAGGCATCATCAGCAATACAGTTTCTTTGCGGCTTTCACTGCATCACGCCATAGACAAACCAAACCTCGCAGCCAACTTTGCCCTACTAAGAAAAGAAAGTTACGTAGATTATTCTACTAGACATCTGCAACAAGATCGCCACTGTTATCGATTCGATGCTATATCGCGAAGGATTTCTAACCAAGAACTATAATGCACACGTGGACCCCATCCTAGCTGACGGGTGGGTCCTATACTACCCAATTTGGATGTAAGTGACTTCAATTGCTTTTGCCATGTCAAAATTTGTCCATCTTGTTTCTTACGCCAACCTGGTGCTGGATGAAAGTACACAGCTCTACTAGGAAACCGAATAGAGGGCATACGCAAAACGTGACCGAACCAACGAATTTGATGGAACCTTATTTGTTTTTCTAACGAGGAGCACTTGTTGACAGATCTAAAATTGCGTCTACGGATGTCAACGTTGGTGGTAACCAGCATGTGCTACGCTTTTCAAACAGCGATAGTCAAATGCCTGTAATAGTCTAAAATAACCAACTCTAAGAGGCTAAGTTTCACTTGCGTATAGTAAAACTTTGCGTACAAACGCATTGTAAACACGACCTTTAAGGCAGAGTGAAATACTCGTGGTTCTCCATAAATGGCGAAGGTTCGAGAAAGGTACTCTAGCTTTCACGATTCTCATTCTCACCTCGTCAGACATATTGCCTAAGTTATTGATAGAACTTGCAAGATATGTAAATTTTTCAACTAAGTCTAGATCTTCATTTTGCAGTCGCAGAGTTCGAGCGAGTCGGAACAACATCTGCTCATCTATTCAAGATGGTCTAAGCAGCAACTCGATTGTTGAATAATAGTACGATATCGTCTGCATCATAGTCATCATGCACAGCCATACAAAAGCAAAAAGTGACTAACGTTTCACTGCCATATAACCATAAGTCATTCATGGTTATATGTGGACTGCATAGTCAAAATCGACTAGCTTATCGCCAGGGCGTGGTGGATTTCCGACTGGCAATCGGATCTCCTATAAAAAACCACATGAGCCCGAAGACGGCACCATGACTCGGCGTGTGTTCCCCGCCACAAAAGGGGACAACAGCCACAGGATTACATGGACTCCTGGACAGTACCCCGTACTTCCGAATGGCGAATGAGCTCTCAACAGCCACCGGCAACCATGCAACTTACTGCTGCCTTGCAGTCTGCGCTTGGATGTGCAAAGGCTAGAGGTGCGTCCTCGATCAAAAAGCCGAGTGGTGAGGGGACACCACTTGTACCAAATTCCCGAGAAACTCCATGAAATGTCACAAATACCGTTCATGCTACGGCGTCCCCGGCAAGCGACGCGCTCTGTATCAGCGCGAAAACACCTATTTATTTCGGGTGTTGGAATGTTTGATGTTCAGAAATGGCTGCCAACCGCCCGGCGTGGAGAGGTATAATCCGGGATTTCTATGGAGCCGGCTTATCCTCCAAAAGGAGTCAGCCGCAGTAAAGTAAAAGTAAAGTAGCTTATCGCCCGGGTGAGCTTCAACACCTGCATCGTGAATGTGTGTAAGAGTGTTGTTCATAATAGCATAGATTAAAAGATATTTTAAAGTGGGAACGTGTACAGCCCTGACGAACACCACTGCTGTTTTTAATGTAGTACGTTAATTCGTTGTATGCTTTAATGCGACCAGAAGTATTTGTGTAGAGAGCGTGTATAATATTGACAAATTTTATGGGCACACCGTTTTCGACAAAATATGGAATAAAACATTGCGATCCACTGAATTAAATGCACCCCTGAAGTCTAGAAAGGCGGCTATTGTGGGTCGATTATAGAAATGTCTCTGTTCAAGAACTTGCCCTAACGTCAATATATTATCTATACAATATAGTCCTGAGCGGAATCCGGCTTTTTCTTCTCTAGTGTGTGATTCACGTGAATCGCTAAGACGACGTGGGATAATCGAATCAAGTAACCCAGACACGACTGGAGATTCATATACCACGATGGTTGTCGCATTAATTAAGATTACCTTTTTTAGATGGGAAGGATGGTCGACTCATTCCAATCAAGTGGTACGGTCTCCTCATTCCATACAGTACGAAGAAGTTTAGTCAACGCACCCGAAATTATATCACTACCTTCATTAAATAATCCCGGCAGCAAATCATCATGGCCTGCGGCTTTGCGAAGTTTAACAGATAGGATTGCATCCGGTATTTCTAACTGATTATTCTTCTAGACTAACATTCTACATTGTTGATACAGGCATGCTTTCGGGAATCGGAACTGACATGGGTACCCAAGAAAATTGATCTTTGAAGTGTTCAGCCCACCTATAAAGACGGCTTATTTTATCGGTTATTAAATGGTTGTTACTATCATTTATAGCTTCGCTAACTTTTAATTTTCTCTGACCTGTGGCGCAAATAAGTTGGAACAAACAGCGACTATTACCTGACTTAAATACTTCTTCCTTTTCTTTAGCCTTTCTGGTCAAAAAGGATTCTGGATCGACTTTTAGACTGCGCTTAAGTTGGCGTCTTATATTGCGACGAGAATTATTAGGAACAGAGCCAGGTGGAATTTGGCGCCTTTTTTCGAGTATCTCCACAGATTTCACAGAGAGCCAATGATTATTTCTACGTGGGCCTGCAACGCCACATACAATGGTGCCTGCATTGTGGAACATCTTGATCCGTAGTAAATTCAGATTTTCGCCATCAATACTAGTTAGCTTTAATTTTAGAATATCTTCATATCTTTGTCGGAAGGGCGGTTGTTATAGCTTGTTTACATCTTACCTAATTTGCGTTTTGACTAACCCATTATTTATTCAGTAGTTATCTTTTTTTCAACAAAATATTTCGGACCAAACTTACCAAACCAATTTTGTAAACTCGTGAGAATGGACCAATTGAAGGAGATAAGTAATGGATAAATACTTGTGTTAATCAAAACGCAATTTAAAAAAAAATATTTTCCTTGCATCTAATTGGGGTTTATTATTATTTATTTTTCCGTAAAAAATTAGTGCAAATCTATAACGAATTTGTGTATGGTCCGGGTCGACAAGTGTCCCGAAAAGAACGACAATCGTGGATGCAACCACGCCATCTATAACTAATTGCTACATGATCTTTATAAGGCCACCGTTGTCCGGGAATTGGAGGACGCCATGTGGCGCAACGTCTAACACCAAGTCTGAAGTGTGTACTACTTAAATATAAGCTATGATCCGCACAGCTATCCAAAAGCCGTTCACCATTATCGTTGCGCGTCGAGCTTAAAGTGTATCTTCCACCTAAATGAAATTCTGCGTTACTTAAGAGCCCAACTTGAGCATTCATGTCACCCATATCCAAGACTATATCTGAACTTCGTACTCTACTTAGAAAGGAGCTTAGTTCGGATTAAAAAGCGCCCTCGCTTTCTTCCGTGCTGCAATCGTTAGGAGCATATGCAGATACAACGAAAAGGCAACGTTGTTTACGGTTTTTGCATTGATTTTAGTAGATGTATTTAAACGTGCCGCACATAGTCGACTACTTAAAGGGATCCAATCTATTAAGCAAGCTTCAGCTCATGTGATAAGGACAATAGCAACACCCCAGTTACCGGCTTGAGAAAGCTCCGTGGAACCAGATGTTCGAAGTCAGTAACGCTTAGGTAGGGATGGTGTAACCAGTTCTGTATTGCACGTAGCTTCCTGTATTTTGGTTTCAGATACGCAGCATATGTCATTTCTAATTTGTCCGACGTACGTGCAAGAGCTTCTTGTTGTCCAAGTTGCTTTAATGTTCGCTCATTAAACTTGCCTATGTCAAAACCTAACCTCGGTTTAAAGAGCGATAATCTACTTGATAATCATAAATTTTCGGTGGATTGTAGAAATGGTGTGTAAATCTTTGGAGTAACGTCAGCAGTCAGAACCCAACTATCACGGAGACTGACATAAGGTGTAGCTGGAATTGAGGATCGATCTAGTTATTGGATACTTAATAGTGCAAATCGACCATTGGATGCGCGGGCAGTGATAACAATTATTATAATCAAGTTTGCGGTCTTATTATAAGCACGTGACCCATTAATTACTTACATATGTCAGTATAAACTAAGAATTGTATAGCGTAAGAAAGGCAATTCATCCGTTAGACCGACGTTGTCCTTATTGGGAAATCATCAAGTACTGTTCAGAAGTTGCCGCGGACAGGGCTCGAACCTGGGTACGTCTGTTTCGGAATCTGTGCTCTAATCACTGAGCCACCCTGCCGCTCACTACACACAATTTTCAGTAATATACTAATACTAATGTAACTCGGTTAATTTATTTCTCTTTTAGATGGAGCTCATATTGCATCCATTTAGACACAGAATTCCAACTTACCATCCCAATCTGTCATTACTGAACAGACACCACACTAGATGGGGAAGTTTTACTGAAATTAACATTATATATTTATATATATATATATATATATATATATATATATATATATATATATATAATATTATAATATCAGTTCCTCATCTAGTGTGGTGTCTTTTCAGTAATGGCGAGTAGGGAATGGTTAGTTGGAACTTTTCTAAATGGATGCCATATAAGCTCCACCTAAAAGAGAAATAAAAACTAACAGAGTTACATTAATGTTAGCATATGACTGAAAATTGTGTGTAGTATGCGTCAGAGTGGTTCAGTGGTTAAAAAATCGAGATTCCGAAGCAGACGTGCCCAGGTTCGAGCCCTGTCCGCGGCAACTTCTGAACAGTACGTGATGAGTTCCTAATGAGGATAAAATCGGTCTACTGGATGAATTGCCTTTTCTACACTATACAATTCTTAGTTTATATTGACATATGTAAGTAATTAATGGGTCAGGTGCTTATATCAAGACCGCAAACTTGATTGTAATAACCTCGAAAATGTTGAAAAGTAATAAAACTTACGGTCACTTATGAATACAGGCATGCTCAGTTATTATTAAAAAATAAATAAGCTTCTAGTCTAACTTGTCCCTTAAATAGAATAAACTATGAATTTCGTTATTAAAGGATGTGTGATACGCATAGGAAATGCGTATTAAAGTTGAAATAAAGTTGGCAATTTCAGTGGAAAACAACTAGAAACTACTGCAAATGTTAGTCGTGTTGTAGGATTAAATCGCCATTGAGCTACTCATAGTGGCACTATTGTTGAATCGCTGCTCATTAGTTGAATGTATAAAATGTAATTGGATTTAGAAATATGATTCAATGCTTAAGTATGACTATAAAATCAAAGCGAAAATAATTGAGCCATTATTAGCCTTCCCTATCCGAATAGGCTTGTTTCCTGATTATAATGGAGTTTTGACGATGCGAAGAAGTTGGGAACTCAGTTGTAAGAAGCCTCTCATCAATAGGTGATGGGGCTACAGACGAAAGCAATTGGTGTCACAATTCTCAGCATTGCCTGCATCTGTATTGGTTTCTTTCGACAATTTTCCATCCTCAGCCATACTTTGTGCTCATCATTGTAGACAAAAACGTAGAACCAGACTATCGATGAGTTTAGTCTCAATGAGTATGAGCATGGCCATGACAGTGAAAAGAACGTCTACATTTCTGATTGGCAACTGCTTCATGGGATGGCCACTACTGCGTTACCAGTACAAAGCCTTGTCCATCACTTGACTTTATTTTAACTTTTACCACTAGCACAGCAAATGTTTTCCACCAACCCTGTTTGGACAAACGCTGATTAAAAGGGTAATTAGATGATGCTTTAAGTCACGTTATCTAGCTTGGCATAAACACAAATTCCACTGTATCAAACCAGTTGCACAAAATAGCAAAGATAGATTCATTCACCCGCACCGACATGCTCAGACCTTCCATGATTATCTTTAAAGCACGAGAACCTAACCTCAGTTCATACAAAAGTTATTGAAAATCAGATATTCAGTTCTCACCCCAAGTAGTACTTGATTTCAAATTTCGGCTGCACAATTTTTATGCAGTCACAGACGCAATTTTCTCTGCTATCGCCACATATACATAAGTTACGATATTGTATCTGATAGTAGGTTTGTTACTAGTTATATACACTGAGATTAGTGTTTATCTCAACCTCGCATATTTCATATAGGGAATTGTTGTCACCACCCGCGAAATCAGTGACTTTTTAATTGTATAGCTTATGCACATGCGACAAAAGCTGCAAAAGTTCACGTCCATGACTGCGTAGAACTTTTGCAGCCGACAATTCCAGTCAAATACAATTTATGATGATCATGGAAGGTTGAAACGCGTCAGTAAGCGTGATTGCCGATAGTTTGGTTACGGACTGTAAATGATTAGAAAAAATAGTATTCGGGTTTATCTTGCGTTGGTTTAATAGACGTTGTCAACTATACATACCACATGCATATCTAACGCATCGAGTCCATTTATACACAAAGTTTAATGTTTCTGCTTAGTTCAGCTTAATCCAAATATTTTGATTTATCAGAAAAAATATTGACCAATTAATGTATTGTCACCTAATTAGTGAGTTTGTCTTATTTCTAATAAAGCATTAATTATATATATATATATATATATATATATATATATATATATATATATATATATTTGTATGTGTGTGCTTCAGAGCAGACTTGAGATATTGTTGCAATGACTAAGCTAACATCTATGATTAATGAACGTGACATAGCACAATCTCATATGATTACGTTACTCTGAAAACTTTTAATAACTGTATTATTTTTTTTTAAAGTGCGCTTGATTAAAAATTTTCTAAAATCGATAACTGATTGCAGGCTTAATTAACATTACAATTTTAACCACGATTCAAAACTCCTTATTAACATAAGCCTATATAATATCAATGCTTCTGTCTTGCCGTTACGTGAACTTTTTAATTGAGTAACGATAGCCTACGCAATTAAGAAAGCATAGGGAGCGATTTCAATAATTGATTGTTATAGTTAATTAGTGAAATTTAGATCAAGTAATTCAATTTTACTTGAAAGTTGGAAGGTGGAGCATTTAAAAAATATCAAGATTAACCAATTGAATACTGAGATTGCAGAAGTGGAAGATGTCACATTCTCGAGCTTTCGGTAATTTATACACACACACACACATAGAAAAAAACATTTACGACAAATGAAACAGATTTCCTTTACCATTTTCAGCCTAATAAGAATAGCAGGCACCTAATTTTTAGGATCAGTCTTGTTTTTGATATAATTCTTTTAAATGTGAACTAGCAATAAGCAGAAAGAAAACGTCATTATAATAATGCATGCAAGGCACATTTGAGTTGAGGAAGAGGCAAAGATAACAGAAACTGACACTTTATATCACGTTTTCATGAATAAAAAGTTTAATTTTTAGGGAAACTAATGGAAAATGCAAAATATAAGAAGCAGAAAAATTAAAATCTGACATTGATAAACCCTTACATAATTAAACGAACATTGATTGCGCGGGCGGTGATAACATTTACTATAATCAAGGTTGCGAACGTGATATAAAGACCGGACCCATTAAGTACACTCATTTGCCAGTTTAAACTAAGAATTGTATAATGTAGAAAAGGCAATTCATCCAATAGACTGGTTTCGCCCTTATTAGAAACTCGTCACGTACTGGCCAGAATTTGCCGCGGACAGGGCCCGAACCTGGGTACGCCTGTTTCGGAATATTGATGCGCTAACCACTAAGTCACCCTGCCACACACTACACACAGTTTTCAGTCATATACTAACACTAATGTAACTCGGTTAGTTTTTTTCTCTTTTAGGCTGAGCTCATATGGCATCCATTTAGACAAAATGTTCCCAATAACCATCCAAAAACCTGTCATTACTGAACAGACACCACACTAGATGGGGAAGTGGTATTGAAATGAACATTTATATAATGGAATGAACATTGGTTGCGCGGACGGTGATAACATTTACTATAATCAAGGTTGCAAACTTGATATAAACACCAGGACCACTAAGTACATTCATTTGTCAGTATAAACTAAGAACTGTATAGTGTAGTGACAAATGAATGTACTTAATAGGTCCGGTGTTTATATCAAGTTCACAGCCTTGATTATAGTAAGTGAATCATATAGCAGTTCGTTATAGATGACATTGGTGCATTCAGGACAGTATTTCATTTCTAAAAACGTATGACGTCATGGACCTTAAAAACATTCGTTTTATATTTTCACTCATTTTTTCATAATTCTAAATATATTAAGCCTTAAATAGATGAAAGTAAACTCAAACAACCACCACTCTAATGAGAATATTAACATGTTTTAAATCTGAACTTAAATGATCTTTCTAGTGAAAATTTAAACGCATAGTGGACCAAAATAAGTTCTTCTATGCACAGTACAAGTCTGTGAAAATCCTCTAGGGAGTATTGAAATAAGGCCCACAATTCCTCTTAGATCGGTTAACGTTATATTCGTAAAGCTATTAGATGTCAATCTTCGCACTGTCTGAAAATTGATCTCGAAGCGTTTTCGATTAGGCAAACAGACAAGATGGAAGAAGCGTTCGTATAAGGTAACAGCACGTGTTTGCTTCAAATAATTCACGCAACAGATTTGTGAGAATTAAAAGTAACTTAAACAGTACATGGTTATAGCTTTAATCCAATAACCGGTAGGATACATTCGTGGGTTGTCGCTTGCACTATCAGTTTCGCAAAGATCCGATTGATCCCCATTTCCAAGTACGCATCGAGATCGTCTTCGTGGTGGCTGGGTGCTGATTCGTCCCCTTCCTCCGAAGGCTTCAACATCGTTCATAATAACCACTGGAAATGAGGTACGATTAGATCAGATCACACCTCATTTTCAGTGGCTAGTATGAACGATGTTGAAGTCTTCCGAGAACAGAGACGAATCAACACCCAGCCACCACGAAGATGAACTCGATGCGTACATAGAAAAAGAGATCAATCGGATCTTTGCGAAACTGATAGTGCAAAGCGACAACCCACGAATGTAACTCGTGGAAACTCCAAAGTTGACGCTCGCACTGTTCAAGAATTCAAGAAACCGTTAGGATACATCGCCTTGATGGACGGGCTCAACAATTCAGTTTCATTTGCCACAAATTGTGTTTTATTCCTGTGCGTATTGTGTCAACCCTGAAAATGAGCCTGGAAATTCGGGCTCGAAAATTAGGTAAAAGAACAATGGAAGATCTTGTTTCAACGTCATTTTCAGACAATCAGCTAATTGAAGGCTTAAAGAAGAAGGGACAAGTGAGAACCCATCAATTGAGGCCAAAAATTACATCACTTGAAAATGAGGAAAATTCAAGATTTTACCGACCTATGAGTGCTATCAATTGTCCCGTACAAAAAAATGCGGTCAAATCCACAACAAGAAGGACAGCACTGCGCAACCGAATTCATCTTTTAAAATTAAGTTTCATTTTCTTGAGCATCTGCTACAGTCACGATACCAGAAAGTATGCTTGTATAAAAAATGTGAACACTAATCTCGAACAGCCCTATAAGTTAGAAATAATACGTCCAATCCTATCTATTAAACTGAAAATTTTCGCGCCCTGATAATTTGCTTTTGACCTTATTCAACGCTGGTGGCCATATAGTTTGTGTTGCGATGACGAATCTCTGTTATAGTATACTGAATGAGGCTTCCATAATTTTCGCTTAGGGAGATTCGATCATCAGTCCTATCTAAAAAAGCCATTCATAATTTTTACAACAATCATAGTAGTACAATAGTATACACCGTTTGTTGCGGAAAACTACTATATTTTTGCAAGTGTGTATTAGGTATTGCATACCTAGTAATTAATTAGTTTTAATAGGCCTTTGGTATATCCTTCTAGTCCTATTTGAAGTAATTAGTTTCAAATTATAAAATACCTAATACGCACTTGCGTAATGGCATAAGTTTGTGTCCAGTTGTATCTAAGTTATTTTCTTTTATTATCTTAATCCTTCTGAGCACTTTTCGTGAATCATATCCTGGAGATTAAGAAGCCCGATTCCGGCCAGGACGGGGTTGTATAGGTCCTACTTTTGCAATAGCGCAGTTCCACAAAAGCCGTTTCTCTACGCTTAAATGATACGTTTGACTCAATGGATTGCAACGTCATATTCGATATTTTGCCGAAATGTTTTATGCCCATTTATATTTGTAAATATTATAAATTATTCCTTCTAAAAAATGTCATGTCGCATTAAGATCTTTAATAAATTAACACCTAACTTTACTATTGTGAATGTTATCCATCAATGATGTCCAATTTCCTGATATTTTACTAATCTTTTAAAAGTTGCGATTAAGACCTATAAACTTCCGTATTTCCATGATGTTGGCACCGTAGTTCGTCCCAGAAGTAGAATTTTCAATTTTGACAGTCAATATAAAACATTTACTTATTCACTTAAAAAATTGGATTATGTTACTATTTGCCTCGCCTAGCTAAACAAATAATAATTTAAATCTAAAAGAAATATTGCTTTACTAGTTAAATTTCTCTGACGTTTTTGGATAACTGTTCTTAATTTTTGAGCATTTAAACTTATTTTTATCACTTGGCCACTCTATTCGATTATTTGCCACTCCTCTGTGATTCAATAGCTTTCTTCGACCATCACTGATTTCTCAATACCTGTTCCTTTACTAAGATCGTTATCTGCAAGTATTAGGCGCTGTTCATGCTTAAATGCGATTTATAAGAGTACGACAATAAACTGACTAACAAGGATCAAACCTCAATATACATATGGTGCATAGGAAATCATAAAATTAGGCAAGCACAATGTTAATCAATTTATCGACCCGTTAGTATGTGTGTCTAATGGTAGCTTCGAAAAAGTTCGCGATTGGTTAGATAAATTGTTAGTTTTTACCTCAAGTCAGCAATATCAGTTTAATTGATATAACAGTACGATTGAAACCGACATAATAATTTTCATAGTAATCCAGTGCAGATCTAAGGAGGCAAGCACGTTTGCTCATTTTTTGCGATAGATGTCTAGAAGCGTAAAACACATAAGGAGATTCGTAAACGCATCCATTTATACACTAATAAGCGTCTGAATTTGTCATTTTGGTAGGACAAGAATCTCTGGGTCGACGGGAATCCATAATCAAAACTTCTCTACTCCAATAGGCGAGATTTCGACAATAGTGTTGAAACACCACTAAACATTTGATGACGACAGTATAAAGCTAGCAAAATAAGTGCTCTTCAATGCAAACAATTTTCAATACAAATTTCAAATTGTAGTGACATTTTTCGTTAACGTTTCACTTCATTGGAAATAATTCACATCTAGGCAGCGAAAAAATCATTTTCTTACGTCATTCGGCAGCCTCGTGTAAAATTGCTGAACCATTGGCATTGTTTACACACTTATAATTAGCTTCATTCGAACAACCTGGTTTCAATTTAATTTACAGACAAGCAGCTGATGGACGGTTTCAAAATGAAGGGACAACTGAGAACCCATCAATAAAGGAAAAAAGCGGTGTATCTAGAAATGTAAAGGATGCAAGATTTTACCGACCTACGAGTGCTATTAATTGTCCCGTACATGAAAATGGCGGAGGGATAACAAACACTTAGCATTTTATTTGTTGCACAGGTCATAAGCGTTATTCGAAAAAATATAGTGTCTCCAAATGCACACAAATTCTTTATTTAATTTAATCAATCTTGCAGACTAATATGAACAGCATTCACTTACAAATATCGCTAGGCTTTGTGCTTCTTTCTCCATTATCAGAAAACTCGGTGGAAATTTTCGGACGGGATTAACTCGCATTGAACACATGAACAGGCTCTTGTTCTTAGGAGGAACATATATTATTTACGGGATTCGAGTTTCATCTGCACAAACGTATGCTATACCAGCCATAACTTGCTTGTGAGATAAACTATCTTAATATAAGCTATTTAAAATGTAGTAGTCCATCGTGCATGTATTAATCATCCATATTTTATCACCGACGAAATGAAATTATGATTTGTTATATGAAACCGTGCAATGTCGTCTGCACAATACCAGGCTGCACATGCGCTACATATTATTGCTCATTTAAATAGACTGTTCTAATTTAGTAATTACTAAAATTCTTTTTCTTTGTGCTTAAAAAGATACTGTTGAGCTGTTAATTCTTTTGCTTGTATGTATTAGGTTTTGCGAACCTAGTAACAAATTAGTTCAGTTGTGACCAGAAGGATAAACCAAAGGCAGCATGAACGGAAAGTATAATCTCATGCACATTCGTTTCGTGCTTACTGGCGACTCATCAGTAGGAGCCGGTATTACGCCCTTTAACCACTATATATTTGGTAGAAGAATGTGGAATAATAGGACGGTACAATCTCCTAGACGAATGTGTAAACCTGTAATAGTGCAGCTAACATAATCTGAAGTCAACGACAATACGACTTCAATGCTAACTCACACTATATGACGAATGTGTAAACCTGTAATAGTGAAGCTAACATAATCTGAAGTCAACGACAATACGACTTCAATGCTAACTCACACTATATAATATATATACGGAGTCTGTAAAGGATACTAACACTATGGCCATTGTGTTAGTAACTGATACCTTTTTTGAAATCGATGAGTACCGGATACTAACACTATGGTTTGCGAGTCGGTACATGATACCAACCTGATGGATATAAATTTATGCTGAAGTTCACCCAAAATGAGAATTACAACAATTTCCGAACACCTGTTACTCCAGTTAAACCATACACTCTGGCCTTCATCGATATCAGTTATCACATTTCGCGGTAAGCATGACATCATTCAATTCAATATATTACAGTTAAATACTGTTTGTTGCGAAGACCTAATATATATGCAAGTATGTATTAGGTTTTGCGAACCTAGTAACAAATTAGTTCAGTTGTGCTGCCTTTGGTTTATCCTTCTGGTCACAACTGAACTAATTTGTTACTAGGTTCGCAAAACCTAATAAATACTTGCATATATATTAGATCTTCGCAACAAACAGTATTTAATTCTTTTGCTTGCAGTTATATTGTGACTAAATAATGAGTCGCATCTCAGCGTTATAACATTTATGTGTAATTCATTTAGTTAAACTCCAATCAGTCAGATTTCAGGCGTAAAGTAAAGATGACGAAAACCAGTCGAAAACCGTTGGTTTAAACTAATGGTGGCAGCAGTATTAGTAATAGAAGTAGTTCAATTTTACGTTGTATTAGATGAAGTCCTAGCAGTTGCAATAGTATTTCGATTTGTTGCAATTGCATAAGTATTAAAAGTAGTAGTAGCGGTATTAGTATTAGAGGTTGTAGTAACTAGTGGTGGTTAGGTTGTTATTATTAGGATCAGTAGTTGTAATAGTAGTAGTGGAATTGGCATTAGCAGCACTAGTAGTATTAATGGTAGTCTTGGGTATATTTCAATTATTTGTGTTCATTCATTTTCTTATTCGAGCATTAATAGAGTTCATAATAAACTTATAAGAAAATATAGAAGAAATTTAATCATACTTAAGATACGCTTCTTTCTCATTCTCCCTCATGTATTTGAAAATTAACAAGCACTTTCTCTCACACACAAAAAACACACACACACACACACACACACACACATATATATATATATATATATATATATATATCATTATGATATCCATTCCTTTTTAATTTACCACAGTATTTTATAATTAGGAAAACACAAATAACAAAGTGGATAAAGGCCATTTATTTCGTTAATACTAATCATCTATATTAACATACATATTTATACATTTCGAGCTTCAATTGATTATGGTAGTGGAAATGTCTGACTCGTCAAAACAAGAAACATCAGTAAAACGAGTCAGATTTGTTACCAATAGCATAATCAATTGAAAACCCAAAATGTATAAATATATATATCCATAGAATAACATTAATGAATAAATATTATTTTAACATTTTATACAGCCATTATTCTGGATTCGTTATATTTATGCCAATGCAATCCTAACTGTACATTTGTCGTAACCAATCCGATTTTAGCTATGTTTGTCTTGATTTAGCGCAATGTAGACTGCTTTTTTTCGTAACGCCCTGTGATGTGTCATCGCTTTCATGTTGAGTGTGTTCAAAATTAATGGGTACGTCATATTTTGTGGCACATATGTTAGTTTTAAAGGGCTGTTCGTTCGGCTGCACAATTTCTATGCAGTCACGAACATTATCTGTTTGTAGCTTTCGCCACATGCACACACACACACACACATTTATATATATATATATATATATATATATATATATATATATATATATACATACATAGACAATACAATTAAACATTAATTGATTGGTATGGGTGGTGTTAACAATTCTTTAAATCAAGTTTGCGAGCTTGAAGTAAACCAATCCCATTGTATTTAACCATTCGTCGAACAACATTTTATAGAACTGAAAAGTTATTACTACTGACAACATGACCTTTAAGTAGCACTTGGTCACAAATTACTTATTTTTGTGCCGGAGCTGCGCCCCTTTTTAATAATATTTGAGGGAGCTGCTGATTTTTTTCTAGATTCGAGCCTCCTTTCTGTTTTGCCGATGTACTGAGCCTTGCAGGTACATTGGAATTTAATTACAGATAATGAAATTGACGTCACAGAGAGGCTCTATTTTTCATTAGTATTTTTTGCGTAGAGCGCAACTCTCACTTTTATTTGATCTTTTTTGACTAAAGTAGTGCTGATTCTAGTTGTTTTCTTTATCCAATATATTTCTGCTGCCGTTATCGGCCACTTTCTTTAGTTGGTCAATCCTAACCAATTTTACGAAACAAATTAATGAAGCAAGCGCCATATTTCCTTTGACCATACCTTTTATGCTTCAGACTAAACTTTCAATAGATAGTCGCGTGTCACGTGTGTGGGTGCATTTCCATAACTGTTATGTTCATCTGAGTGAGACTAGAGTGGCTGAATAAGAATTTACCATTTGCATGCGTTAGACTTCTTGGTTTATACACTCCATGTGAAATGACGTAACTGAGGTTGCCCTCACATTTCGGGTGAGGAATTGCAGTAAATTTGAAACACTCGTCATAAAAACATTCCAGCGTAAGTGATAAAATTAAAAATCCAAACGACCCATGGGCGTGTTTAAATTCAATTCAAACCACTCAGATTGCACTTAGGATAGGCTTGTTTGATAAAAGTCAGATACTGTTTGTGGCGGAGAACTAATATATATGGTTCACCTTACAGAAATTTATATATATATATATATATATATATATATATATATATATATATATATATATAGCTTTGAAGTTGCATTGTCGAAGTCTTTATATGAAATTAGCTTCATTACTGCAGGTTTGCACATTCGTATACGAGATTGGACCGTCCTTTTTTCCCACATTCCCCATACAAATATATAGGAGGTAAAGGGCGTAATACTGGCTCCTACTGATGAGTCGCCAGTAAGCACGAAACGAATGTGCACGAGGTAATACTTTCCGTTCATGCTGCCTTTGGTTATCCTTCTGGTCATATTTAAACTAATTTGTTTCTAGGTGCGCAACACGTAATGCATAATTGTTTAATAACAGTTCTTGTCATATCATTAAATAGACGCACGTCACGCATGTGCATGTGTATGTGTATACATAACTAAAAAGATTCAGTTAAATATAATTAATACACATGTACATACATCTAAATGAAACTGCAGTCAATAGGCATTAATTTACCCTTTATTCTTATCATTTTAAATGCTGCATTACTAGAATGATCTTACTAGGTATGGTGGTAGGAAAGACACAAAAATCCTATTCAATAAATTAAGAAGCTTAATTAAGATATAAAATAAAAAAGTGATGGTTAGACAAGAAAATTTTGAAAATTATTTAAAGAAAGAATAAGCAATATAAGGAAAGAAGATAGAAACCATTTAATAAGCGTTCAACTCACTAAGAGTTTTAAAATCAAACGAACAGTTAAGGGTGAAATTTAGAAGGACTATATTCTCAATAATTGATTAACCATTAATTAAATAATAAGCCCACTAATAAGCCAGTCTTAATCCGATGTTCTTAATCTTTTACTGGAGCTAGCTTCAGATTCTGATTCATGCAATCGTCTTTTCCTACCATTAGCTAATGCTGTATTCCAAATCGAACCTAACGATTTTTCAGCAGCTGTTTCATTCATAATATCATCTCTAGATTTAATTTCGATAGATTCTCTAATCAATCTCGTCATCCTATTACGACTACATATTGCTATGCGTTTGCAATCATCCCAGTTAATAGTGTGTCCGGTCTCCACTACATGACGGGCAAGATCAGATTTAGCAACATGTCCATACTTACATGCAGTTCTATGTTCGCCTCTTCTTACTTTGATTGGGCGCATGGTCTCACCAACATACATGAGACTACAATCATTGCATGGGATTTCATACACTCCTGATGTTTCCAAGGGTTCAATCTTTTCTTTTTGGTTAGGGAGTCTAGTGCCTAGGGTAAGGGACTGTTTTAAAACGGTCCTTATATTGTATTTTAAAGCTATTGATTTTACTTTTCTACTTAGTTTAGAGTCCGGTAGTACCATGATCTTACGATCTTCCTTCCCTTTATCAGCTTTTATGTACCTCAAATTAGGATTAAATTTTCTTACGACATCCATCATTGTTGCTTCTATTAAACTC
Source organism: Eudiplozoon nipponicum (assembly GCA_029291075.1). Lineage (NCBI taxonomy): Eukaryota > Metazoa > Platyhelminthes > Monogenea > Mazocraeidea > Diplozoidae > Eudiplozoon > Eudiplozoon nipponicum. The sequence goes on along the minus strand of JAQBSW010000066.1, from coordinate 169,444 downwards.
TACTTAATTCTAACTTCCTATGCTTTATATCTGTTAATCTAAGGCTTCTTAAAGTTAATGTCTTTAGGATACCGATTTTAATACAATACGGGTGATTCGACTTGAAATTAAAAGGATTCTGGAATAAGTATCCTTCCTATTAATACATATTTCTAATTTCTGACCAGTTATTAATAAATTGATATCCAAAATTAGCAATTCACCTGATGATTCCCCTTCCAGAGTAAACTGAAGATCGCTCATTCGATTAGCTAAATTTAAGAAATTTACCATTTCATTATCACTATTGTTCCAGATCATTAATAAGTCATACAAGAAACATAGGTACAATTTTGGTTCAGTGTAGTTTTATCCAAAGGATTATTTTCCAAATAACGCATAGCGATATTTGTTATTGGGACCGACAAATGCTGTCCAATTGGAACAACTCGAATTTTTTATAAGATTCTTTCTTAAATTTAAAATAAGTAGAGAACATTCATATTTACATCATCTTCATGACGTGTCCAATTGCCATTTTACTTCCTTCCAGTATTAAAAGGGTTATCAAGTAGGAAACGTCGGAAACAATCCAGGCGCTCAGGTACCGGTATATTCGTGTACATAGATACTACATCTAAGCTAGCCAATATATCCTTTTCATCCAGTACACATTTATCAACAATTTCAGCCAAACGATATGACTTTAACAAGGCATATTCAAATAAATAGGAATATTAACTTATTTTATGATACAAAAACATATTTTATTTGGTAGGGAGTGTTGGACATTGACAATATTTCTTAATGGATTACCAGGCTTATGCACTTTAACCAAACAACACACTCTGGGTGCAACTTTATCTCTTTGTATGAGAGTGTTACCATGCACCGAATCCAATTCATAACTAGCAATCATATTATTGATTATTGATTAATAATTTTGCTTGATCTTGTAACCTATTCGTTGAGTCTTTTGTTATTTTAGTGTATACTTCCGCATTACTTGACTGTTATAAAATTGTATTATTATGATCGGATTGATTCATCAGAACTGCAGCTCCTCCTTTATCCGCTTTCGACATGTAACATTATTCCACATTAACTGCTTTCTGAGGCGTTGAATTTCATAGTTTGGCTTAACTTTATCCTCTTATTGTTTTAAAACCGTTGAGGCAACGTCTAATTCAAATTTCACCCTATTCTTATCTGAAAGAAATTATGCCGTTTTGTCAGCCTCTGTAATTACCCCATTTATAACTGATCTTTCATTAGGAACAGTCATGTTTAAACCACGGTTAAGTAGTTAAACTTGATCCCTCTTCAGATTTACTGTTGATAGGTTTACTATTCGATTAGTTACGATTAAATTACTACTTTCTTGGGGTCTATAAATTCCCAAATCAGCTAGTTTTCTATCATGTCTAATTCTGACTTTTTTATTTCTCTATTACGGGCTTTATCACTGAACTCTATACATTTTTCCATGTATATTTTTGTTTGTGATATAATGTTTGAAAGTTGCTTTTAAGGATCTATATTTCGAATTATTTTGCGTTCGTTTATATAGGTCGCGTTTGCAGCTCCTGATAATTCGGTGCTAGCATATAAATGGATATTGACTTTGTTGTACTTTGCGTGTTTGGTCGCTGATTACATATGGATAATTGTGTCTCATGATACCAATTCCAACGAAATGTTATCTTCTGTACTGGACGCTGCACAGTTTTCGCTTATTCTGCTAGTAATTGCCAGTCTAATCATCACGTCGTCTTTAACAGCAGCTTTTAGAAGTAAAAAACCCAGTCAAAAGTGTAAGTCGATGTTATCAAATTTATTTTACCTATTTGAAAATGGTAAGTTATTCCAAAATTTACATTATTGATTGCCTTTTGAGCGTAACAGCTGATAATTTGTAGAAGCCGACACCAGTGACACTACCAGTGTTATTTGACCAGTATGACGTTATTATTTCTTGGTACTAATGGATCTTCCTCCTTACAAGTAGGCCATAAATTATTCATATATACATAGAATTTAGAGACTCGCAGACATTACTACGCTATACTACTGAAGGGTTGATTAAGAAATTAGTTTCTGTTCTTTGAAACATTGGCAACCAATTGATTGGTAACCGTGATCAATCGTAAATTCAAGATTATCAAAAAATATATATTTCTCATATAAGAACAAAAAATACTAGTTTTCCATGGTATTAATTGCATACATGCTACGAAGTAAATATATTTCTATATTAAATTAAACCGTTATAAGTACGGTGGTTCGGAACTTCATGTACGCAAATAATAATAATTTATATATGCATTTAGCTTATCTAAAACAAAGAAACTGATTATATGATTTAATACAAATTTCATTGCGCTTAACATACCTTAATCTAATGTAAACATGTAAGGTCGAAACGCGTCAGTGCGTTGCGACGCGGTAGTTTTGTTATGTTGTTCGACGACTGGCTTAATACAATAGGATTGGTGTTTACTTCAAGCTCGCAAACTTGATTTAAAGAATTGTTACCACTACCCGCGCAATCAATTATTGTTAAATTATATCAATTGAAAGACGAAAGAATAGAAAAATGTAAACATGGATAGAGTGTGAAATAAGGGAACAACCAATCAACTTCGTGGTTCACCTACAGTTCAAACTCAATGCTCGAGAAGCAAGCTTCTTTCGTTAGAGCAATTGGCTGCAATTTTTTATTAATAAAGTTGTATGTACACTTCCTTTTGTTATTGCATTTTGTAATTATCTTAAATGCTACGTCAGGAGAACATACGTTTTGGGTTCAAACGATGTGTTGCGCAATTGTAGACTTTTATTCACCATTTGATTTAAAACTGGCGTTTATGTTGCAATTTTATCTTATTCGAGTAGTTAGCCGTCTGGTGGATCGGCCTTACTCAAATAAAAGAACATTGCTATAAAAACGCCTGTTTTAAGTCAAATGGTGAATACACATCTGCAATTGCGCACCACATAGTTGAAACCTCACCCGCTTTTTCTCCAGATGTAGCATTTACGATATTTAGTAAATGCTATAACAGAAAAGAGTTAGCCACATACGAAGCTTTATGGATAAAAAAATTGCAACCGGATTTATGCAATCAGAAAAAGTATGATCAGGTATAGAGCTTTCAATTATTTATATTTTAATAATATAAATCTTCAATTAAACGCCACTTGTCCAAGTGGCGTGGTTTCTATTTTTAAAGACAGATTTTATGGATATTGGTAAACTTGATATCGCAATAAAGTTGCCATCATGGTCTATTTCTTAAAGGAGTGCCAAAGTAAAAGTACCTATTTGTGTATTAAAACATTTTTTTTGTGTGAGCTGGGTTAGCGTAGTAACAGAGTCCTGACCCGACGCGTAATGTGCCCAGTTCGATCCCTATCCACCGCAAACTTTCTTGGCATTAATTGATCAATGCACGATAGGGAGGAAATTGGCCTGCTGAATTAGTTTCGTCCATCATTATATTCCATGCATCGAATATACTCACAAGTATATATAATGGTAATTGTGCTTATCAAAAGTTTGAAAATTTTATTCAATTATTCTTTATCACCCCCCGCGTAATCAATAAATTTTTAACTATATACATCTTCTGTTCTGCATCACTTGTCCATGGGATTTGGTTGCTTTACTGTAATTCCAGATTGAACTTGACTATCTAGGACCACTCAAAAAATATTTTATATAAATGAAAATTCATTGAAGTATGCAACATGATAGTGCAATGTGTAGACTTTCAGATTGCGAAGTAATTGTACACCAATTCGAATCCTATTTGCGGCAACAGGTCTGGAAAGTGCGTAAGGAGTTCCAAAAAATGAGAAAAGTGGTCTGTTAGATAAATTATCTTTGTTGAATTATTTAATATGTAGAATGCATATATATATATATATATATATATATATATATATATATATATATATATATATATAATCGGATTAGCATTAGACTAAAGCTCACAACCTTGATTTAAATAATTATTCTCACAACTTACGCCATCAATGTTTGTTCCATTGTACAAATCTTCACTTCAATATTACTTTTTCACGTGGTGTATTGCCACTTCATTAATTACGCATTTTGAATGGCTTATTGGAGAATTATGTAGATACAGATGCCGTATAAGCGTAACTGAAAGGAAAGATTAACCAAAAAGCATAATTAAGTATATAATTTGAAATTGTAAATTATCTGCGGCCAGTTGGCACACAGTATAGATTCGTAGAATCCGAATCAAATGTGCCCAGCTTTAAGCCCTATCCACGGCAAAATTCTGGACAATACTTGAAGCGTTCTAAATAAAGGCAACACGATCTATTGGATGAGTTACATTTGCAATCATCTACAATGCTAATTTTATACTGACAAAGAATATACCTGATGAGATTTTTGCTTATCTCAAGTTTTCACCTTCAAATAAATAATTGTTTTTGCACTACCCGCGCAATCAATGATTGTTCCGTCCTTCCGTATGAAATTTCGCTCGCTCTAAATATAATATATTTTAACAGGCTCACTCACCACTCACTCCAACTCTGCGACTGCAGAGTGAAGATCTGGACATAGTTGACAGGTTTATTATAACTTGGCAAACCTATCATTAACTCAGGTAATATGCCTGACTAGGTAGGTATGTTAATCGCGAAAGCTAGTGCAGCTCTCTTCATCCTTCGCTATTCATGGAGAAACGCGAGTATTTTACTCTGTCTTAAAGATCGTGTTTAGAATGCCTATGTACGTGCAGTTTTATTATTCTATAGTAAGAATTGACCCATCTAATGATTTTATAAGTTTACTTGCATTCGACCACCGTTGTTTGAGAAGCATAGCACATGTAAGTAAACAACAAGACTTCATCAACTTCCTTGGCTCGGTCGCTTTTTGCGTATGTCGTCAATTCGATTGCCCGCTGGAGCATTATTCTCTTGTTCTGCGCCAAATTGACGTAAGAAACAAGGTGGACAGATTTTGACATGTCAGAAACAGTTAAAGTTAGGTAGTATGGGACCCACTCGTTTGTCATGATGGGGTCGACGTGCGCATCATATTTCTTGGTTGGAAACCCTATGCGATGTGGCATCGAGTCGAGCTCAGTGGCGATCGTGTTGGAAATTTCCATTAAAATCATCTTCGTAAAATTCTTACTCAGTTGGTCAGAGTTAGTTGCGAGGTTTGGTTTTGTTTATGACGTGATACGATGATCAAACCGCATTGAATATATATGGAAATCAAATTAGATATGCGGCTCTCACCTCTAGCAGTCTTGTATACATTGAACTTGACTGGAAATGTCGGCTGCACAATTTCTATGCAGTCACGAACATTAACTGTTTGCAGCTTTCGCCACATATACATATACAGGCAATACAATTTAAACAATAATTGATTGCGCGGGTGGTGCTAACAATGCTTTAATCAAGTTTGCGAGCTTGAAGTAAAGCATTGTTACCGCGCAATCAATTATTGTTAAATAATTATAGACAGCACTTGACGAGTTCCAAATTAGAACTAAGCTGGCCTACTGGATGAATTCCCTTTGAAATTATAAACACCCCTTTTTGTATACTCGAAAATACATGTATAATGGAATTGGTGTTTATCTCAAGCTCGCAGGCTCGATTTAAATAATTTGTATCACCACCCGCGCAATTAATGATTGATTAATTATACAATTATTAATTTCAGCATAAATTCCCTAGGTGGCTTGTTGTCTGTTTAAAAATGACAGACTATGCATGACTAATTGGAATATTTTGCTGAAAGAGGTGCCTCGTAAGCGCCACATGAAGTGAAGTCTAAAAACTGAAATTTGTAAGTAGTTTGATTTACATAATTGTTGTCACTACCGGCGCAATCAATGGTTGTTAAATTGTAGAAATCGTCAATTCCCATACATTTTGCCCGAATGAAGTGGTTTCTGTTCTGCGGTAACAGATTGCAGGTGGATACTTGGAACCTTTGTTGAAAGACGAGGCAGCATTGGATCTATATTAGGGAACTACTAACCAAAAACACAATTTGATAGATAACTTAAAATTACGTGTAGTGTAATTCTGAGTGGCACGTTGGATAAAGTCACAGGCTGCAGTGCAAATGGTCCCTGGTTCGAGCCATTCTCTCAGGAAAAATACTCGATGGTACAACACGAGCTCCAAATAAGGACGAACTCATGTATATTGATAGTTGTCCTTTGCTACGTTATATAATGTTTCAATTATAATTGCAAAAGTGTATAATAAGATTACTATTTATCTCAAGCTCGCAACCTTGATTCAGACATTTGGTATGGCTACTCACGCGATCAATGAGTGTTTAGAAAGAGAAAAAAATTAATAACAAAGTGAATAATTAAACAATCAACGATGGCGCGGGTGGTGGTAACAATTCTTTAAATCGAGTTTGTGAGCTTGAAGTAAACACTAATCCCATTGTATTAAACCGGTCGTCGGAAAACATAGCAAAACTACCGGCAGTCGCACGTGCTCGCAAACTTGATTTAAAGAAAGAGTTGCTACATTCTGTTGATCGATTGCTTATTCGGTCGTCCAATAAATATGCTATTGCACATACCTGAAAATTTCGGGACTATAATGAAATTAGAGAGAACCGGTAGGTGATCCTTGGCATCCAACCGCATGATTCGTTGTGTGATGTAGGTAAGTATTAACATTAACAATAGTGGAAATTGCCTTTGTGATTCGATTTAATCGCCATGCAATTATCGATGCAACTAGGTCGCCACAGAACTGCAAGCTCAGGAAAACATTTTTGTTTATAGTCTCAGTAGTACAACCCGGATGAGGCATGCTTTTAACATCCATTACTCGCTAGCAATATAAAAACTGACAATTTTTAGAAATTCTAATCTATCAAAACTAATTAAGAAAAACTGCTCGGTGAAAAATATCGTGGAAGAACTGGGCTACACGAGGAAAAGTTTTCGAATGAAAAACTACCCAGAGTGGTGTATAGATCTCAACATTATACCACATTTGATTCATACTGCAGAAGGTAAAAACCAAAACTTTTTCCTAAACCTACTAATTAAAGGTGAACTTCCATCACACATTTTTTGCACAGCGGATAAATCGGATCGCTTAGGCGAATTTCCTAGTGCAGAAAATAGTGTCAACATCAGCACAAGATTGGACAGCTAGAATCAATTGTCAATTATCTCAACATCTCCATAATCTACGAAGTTTCATGAAAGTGCAGCAGCGTATACATTGAATAAAGCGATTGATCAACCAAATCCAACAACATTTACACCAAGAAACATTAAAAAGGGCCTCGCGCGTACTGGAAAATCGGATTTTAAGCATGTTTTTATTAAATGAAGCACACAGCCAATTTAAAGTATTCCTCAACTCTACACGTAGAAAAGTACGAAAATTAATTATACATATACGTAGCCTTTCATATTAAGTAACAAGCATCCAGCCTTAAAACTAAAATGTTCTGCGAACATGATAAATTACTCAGCAAGAAAAACTATCTTGTTCTCAGAATATTCCGACCACCCAGTGGATCAGCATCAGCGAGAATTTGATCTGCTTAAACAATCATTGAGTGCGCGGGTGGTGGTAACAGTTCTTCAAATCAAGTTTGCAAGCTTGAAGTAAACATCAATCCCCTAGTATTTAACCAGTCATCGAACACCAACTAAAAAGTACCGTCCGTCATACGTATTTGCTGCGTTTGGATCTTCCATGATCATTGTTAGAGTATGACGGCATACTGACTAGCGAGGATCAAACCATAATGAATATATATGGTAAGCAAAATTAGATATTCGGCTCTCACCTCGCGGTCCTGCATACACTGTTCGTGACTGGAAAATATCGGCTGCACAATTTCTATGCAGTCTCGAATATTTCATTATTGCAACTTTCGTCACACACACACACATATATATATATATAGGTAATAAAATTTAACTGATTCATTTCGCGCGTGGAGATAACAATTATTCAAATCGATAATTACCGCAAATTACGATCATGGATTGTCGCTTTACACTATCAGTTTCGCAAAACTGATTGATCCCTCATTTTCTTAAGCACGCACGAGTTCATCTTAGCCGGGTATTGATTCGCTTGCCTGAAGCACCAACACCGTTCATATATATAGGCCACTGGAAATGAGGTGTGATCTGATCTAATCGTACCTCATTTCCAGTGGTTATTATGAACGATGCTGAAGCCTTCGAGGAAGGGGCGAATTAGCACCCAGCCACCACGAAGATAAACTCGATGCGTACTTGTAAATGTGAATCAATCGGATCTTTGCGAAACTGATAGGGCAGGGTGACAACTCATGATCTCAATTCATCGTAATTATCAATGTAACAACCGCTCTGTGCAACCTTTCAAAATACTATTCAAATCAACGTTGTGTGCATTAAACTATCCCATTGTATTTAACCAATCGTCGAACAACATAGCAAAACTACCTTTAGTCACGACCTTCTATGATCATCATCAGACTACAACAGCAACCGTCTGGTGAGGATCAGACAGCAATATATATATATATATATATATATATATATATATATATATATATATATATACCATGTGGCCCGCCTTTCTAGTAACCCTTTCGCATATTTTATTTGACTGGAAATGTCAACTGCACAGCTATACAGTCACGAACATTAAATTATTAGAAGTACATATATATATATATATATATATATATATATATATATATATATATATATATATATATATATATATATATAAATAATAAATTAAACAATCATTGATTGATGGTTGGTGGTAACTATTAAGCTTAGGGAGCGTGAAGTAAACATCAATCCATTGAATATAACCAGTCTATGGTAGACTTGCTAGTCTTCGACAACTGGTTATATAAAAGTGGGATTGTTGTTTACCTTAAGCTCGCAAACCTGATTTGCATAATTGTTACCACAAACTGCGCAATCAATGATTGTTTAATGATTTTACCTATATATATATATATATATATATATATATATATATATATATATATATATATATTTATATATATATATATATGTGGCGAAAGCTGCAAAAAGTTAATGTTCGTGACTGCATAGAAATTTTGCAGCCGATATTTCCAGTCAATTACAATGTATACGAGACTACTAAAGGCAGAAAGCCGCATATCTAATTTTTCTTTCCATATTTATTCATTGGGGCGTGATCCTCACTGGTCAGTATGCCGTCATACTCTGGCGATGATCACGAAAGGTCGAAATGCATCATTACGTGCGTCTGAGAGTAGTTTTTTGTTGGTATTTGTGTTTACTTCAAGCTCGCAAACTTGATTTAAAGTATTTGATCTGATTGGAAAAAAACATAATTACAAACAGCGGCCTATACGGCATCCCGATCGTCATTAGCAGTGACAGAAATTGCACAAGTAGGTGAGCGATCAACACTACAATCCTATTATCTGTGCTGTTACTAGGGGTAAAAAAGAAAGCTCGCAAAATTTGCAATAGGTAAGTTGACATACCGGGATAAGCAATGACACAGGCAATAGCCAAAAAACTGAAAGCCTAGTCAAACTATTAAGACCATCACTACAAGAATAACCAGATCCTAAAAATCACTCTGTAACACAGTGATGTTGACTCCCTACACGCACACAGATAGATTCTCACACGCAATCGCAAATATATACGCGTTTAACTACCAACAAAGTAAACTACGAAAATCGAAAGACAGAACTTGTCTCATTCACGTAATCAAATGAAAACGACAAGGATATATGATTAAGAAATTATAACATGCAGTTGAGTAATACAATTAAACAATAATTGATTGCGCGGGTGGTGGTAACACTTGAATCAAGTTTGCTAGCTTGAAGTAAACACAATCCTAGTCATCCAACAACATAGCTGCGGTAGTTTAGCTATGTTGTTCGACGACTGGTTAAATACAATGGGATTGGCTTTTACTTGAAGCTCGCAAACTTGATTTAAAGAAATGTAGTTGAGTATTCTTGAAATAAATGGACTATTATCCTATATAAACATACGGTTGGTTAATGAATGTGTTTTCCATTCACAAAAAATATGCTCTGTAATATTTAAAGGAAATGGAAATTATATATGTATATATATATATATATATATATATATATATATATATATATATATATAATACATGCGTGTTCAAAAGAAAAATGACAGTAATATGGGCGTAAACCTACTTGTTGAATTAGGGCATATTTTTTAGGCTACATGAGAAATTTTCTTCACAACTTTCAGTTTTCACTCGCTTTTTACTTGCTACAGCAATTGTGTGCGTCTTTTAAATGGTTTATATTTTGACTGACTAAAGAATGGGTATATCATGTAATGCTTACTTTAGAATACTGCACATGGCATGGTTATCGGTTTGCTGTCCACTTATACAAATAAAACTATGCAAGAACTTCACTCGCTTCTTATTACACGAAATGCTCTTTCTTCGACACTGCCTCTGTCGTAATTGCCCTAAACTTGTAAAAAATGTTGGAAAAGTTTAATTAGAAATAATTTTTCTTTAACTTTTCAAGAATAATGCAGTCCTTAAATCTTAGAGATAGTGTATACTTTTTCATCTGACGTAATCTAATATATATAATAATTAACTTTTCTGGAAGCATTTAAAACTTTTCTTTGAATCACAAATATAATATAAAAATTTGCGTGCATAATTAAAACTTGTTCAAATAGTTTGTTCATTGATGTTATTTTAAAATTTGGGCTCGACTCTTGGTATAGAATACATTAATTTGGTAACTCGTATCAATCTGTTAAAAACAGATGAATGGATATGCTCGTGATAGATGTTAAATCGGACATCTGTTTGTCATTATTATAATCAAGGTTGCGGTTTTGATATAAACACCTGACCCATTAATTACTTACATATGTTAGTATAAATTAAGAGTTGTATAGTATAGCAAAAGGCAATTCATCCAGTAGACCGGTTTCATCCTTATTCAGAACTCATCATGTACTGGCTAGAATTTGCCGCGGACAGAACCGTTAAAGTGTTTATAGACTACGAGAGTGTTTTAGAATATTATAATATGTTAATCATTCAACACTCTAAAAGTGGCTCCTGTATATTGAGACACGTCATTAAATTTGGTAAGATAAATAATTGCTATTAATTTCATAATTTATTAGTAAAAATGTTTTTTAGATACACTCCACCTTTCGTACATTCATCCATATTTTTCACTTAAAGTGGTAACAGTAACTTTTGATGTGGGGATATTGTAGATCTTCAGGCGACCTGATTAAGAATAGTGCTAAGCTAACAAAATTTTCAATAAAAGCTTGAATCGTAAGTTTTACCTAAACACAAGAATTTCCATAAGTTACTTAATTCTTTAGTTTCGTTTGATGAGCCTTGCTGTGAGTATTTACTATTCTCTGACAGCGATATTTTCAGACTAGCGCAAGTCAATTTGATTTTAAAATATATTACTCAGTATTTTGAACATTACGTAATATATTTTTTACAAAACTAAGCATTGGATAATGAAATGTATGTTTATCGTGTGTATTGGCTGGTTTATTCAGTGAATATTTAACTGCACCTTTCAATCTTTCACTTATATACATTCTGGGTTCTCATTTGATTAGGTGAATGAAAAAAGTCTGATTTTTTGTATTACTTCTATTTCTTGCTAATCATTAACTGAGTCTTCATTTGTGAGTCCGTGTAGATATGTATCTGTCTGAGTGTATGAGTGCGTGTAGGGGTCATAATTAGTGTTTTAAAATGTACTGTTTGTGATCTGATTATAATTATATTGATGGAGTGACTTTTGAATAGGGTTTCAGCTTGTCGGCTATTGTGTGTACAAATGTCTTTTCACGAATGTCGTCTTTCGTGTTGCATAGTTCTTGAGCTTGGCTTGGTACACTTGGTAACAGCTTAGAGTGTGCAGATTGTAGTGTTGATCGCTTATCTTGTTGCGTAATTTCTGTTACTGATAATGATGATATTAATTCCATTCGCGCAGCTGCTTTTCTTCAGGTTGTTGCCAATACAAATTTGTTACTAGGTGCGCAACACCTAATACACAATTGCATATATAATAGTTCTCCGCAACAAACAGTAGCTAACTGTTATATATTTAATTGAATGATGTCATGATTACCGCAAAATTTCATAACTGATATCGATTAAGACCAAAGTGTATGAATTTACTGGAATAACATGTGTTCGAAATAATTGTAATTCTCAATTTTGGTGAACTATAGCATTCATTGAAATCCACCGTGTAGGTATTATGAACCGACTCGGCAACCATAGTGATAGCACCCTATACCTTTCGAAACCAAACATTGGTATCGGATACTGACACAATAGCCATAGTTTTGATGGCCTTTACAGGCTTTGTATATTATATTATATATTGTGAGTTCGTTCTGAAGTCGCAATGTGGAAGACTTTACAAGATGTTAGCTTCACTACTGCGGATTGCAATAGCTACGTATAGGAGATTTAAGATCCTAATTTCACACATTCCTCATCTAAATATATAGCTGGTACATGGCATAATTCCGGCTCCTACTGATGAGTTGCCAGTAGGCACGAAATAAATGTGCACGAGATTATACTTTCCTTCATGCTGTCTTTGGATTACCCTTCCGGTCATATTTTAGCTAATTTGTTACTAGGTGCGCAACACCTAATACACAATCGAATACAATTGAATGTTTGTTGATAGATTTACAATGGATGTTAGGTCTCACCTGGGTACAGGAAAATTTCTGTTGGTTTATGCTATTTGTGTCCATTCGTGTAAAATTTGATGTTGGTGGATTATCTAAAGTTTATGTAGGGTTAAATACTGTTTGTTGCGAAGAGCTAATATATATGCAAAGCATTAGGCCTTGCGAAACCTGCGTAAATTAGTTCAGTTGTGACCAGAAGGATAAAACTCAAAGGCAGCATGAACGGAAAAGTATAATCTCATTTACATCTGCTTATTATGACCATCATGGGCTGGTATTACGCCTTTAACCACTATATATTTGGTAGAAGAATGGAGATTGTACCGTCCTATTATTCCACATTCTTCTACCAAATATATAGTGGTTAAAGAGCTGCAATACCGGCTCCTACTGATGAGTCGCCAGTAAGCACGAAACGTATGTGAATGAGATTATACTTTCCGTTCATGCTGCCCTTGGTTTATCCTTCTGGTCACAACTGAACTAATTTGTTACTAGGTTCGCAAAACCTAATACATACTTGTTTATGTAGGGTGTTTGTTGTGTTTACGTAAATGACTGTATATGTATAATACTTTTTCGGACTTTTCTCTGTGTAGAACTGTGAAATTCTTAAATTTTCTGTGTACCTTACTAGGCAATGGACCAGGAGCTTTTAAACTCTGACTAAACGCTAATAGTACGTCCATATATGAGATCATAAATGATTGATCACAATTTGAATCATATGAAAAACAGAAAGATGAATTAACAATTATTGGATCAAGAATAATTTTTTTTAGAAGAATGGAGAAACACGTTTTATCTGCAGCAGTTTATTCTTAAACCATATCAAGGCTCTTAGAAATTCAAAAAGCGAAACCACTCAGAACGAACCATTAAAACTACGTCAAACCAAAAAAACTTATTAAATGGCGAAAACCTTAATATCTACCCTAATGCGGCCTATCATTTCATTAATTAATGCATGCAAACAACTTCAGACACTACGAGATGTCATAAACACAAACACCATCAAGGACTCATTAAAGCTGAAGAATGAACTTAAGTGGGAAATATCCAAGGAAACAAAATAATCGCTCTTTACATGCCATTAATATTTACAAACGTAACACTGGAAAAAACAACGAAAACCTTGTGTGGCTTTATTACAAATATTTTTCAGGATTTTCCTATAGACTCTAATGAACTCAAAACTCTCATTTTAGCAAATTCAAACACGTGCAAGTTACATTCGAAGGTAAATAATTCTGGGAGTTCAGTGTTGTAGCTGTTGGAAGCTGTATTACACCTATACTGACGCACGTATACGTGCACAATCTTGCACTATCGGGTCTGAAAAACATAACTGACCAGTGCATGCTTTATTAAAGCAATGTAGACGATCTAATATTGTTCATTCAAGAGCAGTATACTTGGCCTAATTCCTTAAAACATTATTAAATCTGATTAAAGCAACACATTCGGTATTCGTGATAGACGCAGGCAATTATTCTCCCTTATTGTACATCCAACTCACTCGAAAGGATAAAATGGTAATTTGACACTGGTAATTTTTCCATTAGAACAGTAATAAATCGAAAATCAGGAAAATCTGCTGTGACGACAAGGTGGATGAACAGCTTGTCTACCTAGGTATCTTTTGCTAATGATGGCAACATCAGACTACGTCTGGCTCGTATGGCAGAAGATAGCAAAGAATATATTTTCCTAAACTTGTAATTTATGAGCAACCTACAAGCCTCAGTAATTGCTTCGCAGTTAAATCGAGTCAATAATGTCAATTTCACTAATGCGAAAGCTTACATCACTATTAGCACGGAGAGAATCATTTGGTTGGTTGTCAAGGCCTAATTTTCAATTCTCTCCAATTCCATTATAGTCTACATATGTTCGTATATGTGAGGTCGCATATAGAATGGATGTAGAAAACAACAATTAATCAGAAAGTTAAAAAAAAACATTCGCCGCAGAAATTGATTGAAAAACATCTTCATTGTCAGTAAAATGGGATATTTTTGAGCATATATCTGAAACGGATCACACAGCCAATTTTAAAAGAATTTCTCTAATCAACACCTAGCAAACTCCGAAAAATAATTATAAATATACGTAGCTTTTTATTTTAAACAACAAGCATCCAGCCTAAACATTGAAATATTCCGCGAGCATGATGCGAATCACACAAACCAACAATAACATTCTTGTATCCAGGCTATTCCGACAACCCAGTAGACCAACATCAGCAAACATTTGATCTGATTGGCAAAAATCATGCTTACAAAGAGCTGCCAATACGGCATCAAGATCATCATTAACAGGGACAGAAATTGCACAACTAGGTTTGCGATCGACACTTCAATCTGCATAGTCTGTGCTGTTACCAGGGTTAAAAAATGAAATTCTAGAACTTTGCAATAGGAAAGATGAAATACTGGGGAAATCAATAGCACACGTAATAGCCAAAAAACTGAAAGCCATGTCAAAAGTCAATCCATCAATACAAGAATAACCAGACCCAAAACATATTTTTTAAATAAAATAAGTATGACCCCTACACGCACTCTGATATGTATATATATATATTCTTTTTTGAAATGCGAGCGTAATAAAATTATTAAAAATTTTTATGTGCAAAAATAAAAAGAAATTTTATCGAGATATATCACACCATGAACATATCTTTATATATAAATTCGGAAAGCAATTTATATATAAAGATATGTTCATGAGTAGATATTTTGAGTGAAGACCATGCTAAATAAAATTTTCTTATATCTGATAAAATTCCTCTCATTTTGTTTTTGGTACATAAAAAGGCAATAATGAATATATATATATATATATATATATATATATATATATATATATATATATATATATATATATATATATATATATATATATATATATATATATATACAGATTCGCAAATCATCACCCAATTAACAACTAACAAGAAATCGAACTAATACAGAAAATCTGACTAGTTCTCATTCACTTAATATAATTGGAATCCTGATTTTATATAACTGGAAGAATGTAATATGCATTTTAATGTTTAAGTGCTATTAATAATTTTCATACGCATTAGATATGATAATTAATTCAAAGCTTTTGAACTGTGGGTTTCGTAATATGGCGCATTTTCCAGACGCAGTATACAGTAAAAAATATCAATACAATATTACCCCTAGAAATTACGTCTGATACGGTAGTTTTGCTACGTTGTTCGACGACTGGTTAAACAATGGGATTGATGTTTACTTCGAGCTCTCAAACTTGATTCAATACATTGTTACCACCACCCGCGCAGTCGTTGATTGTTTATTTGTATTTATATATATATATATATATATATATATATACAAATATATATATATATATATATATATATATATATATATATATATGTGTGTGTGTGTGTGTGTGTGTGTGTGGCGAAAGCTAAAAACATTTTCTTTTTCATGACGCATATAAATTGTGCAATCGACATTTCCAGTCATGTACAATATATGCAAGACTACTAGAGGTAGGAGCCGAGCATGTAATTTTGCTTTCCATATATATTCATTGTGGTGTAATCGTCGCTAGTCGGTATGCTGTCACAATTTGACGATGATCATGGCAGGTCCAAACGCATCAGTACGCATGACGGACGGTATTTGTGCCTCGTTGTTCGACGACTGGTTATTCACTATGAGATTGGTGTTTACTTCAAGCTCGCAAACTTGATTTAAATCATTGTTACCACCATACGCACAATCAATGATTGTTTAATTATTTGCTAGTTCAGAACAATGCTTTAGGCTTAATACTAGAACATGAAAAATTTTAGTAGAAAAATGAGCTGAAAACTGTTTTCTTCAACAAGACAACTCTTAATACTCGATACTAATTTTGAAACATTTAGAAATGTGAAGTAGGGCTTTCGCTCCATCTTATCAACTGACTTACTGGATAGATAAAGTACACATTAAATTTTTATTAATAGAAATGTATGTCTGTTGTGTCCACCTATATTGGATGGGCCATGCACTCGGATATCGCCTGTGTTTATTATCAGTGTATCGTCCAGACGAGAATTAACTATGCCTAATTCTGCAGTTAAATTGTTCATTTGAGTAGTCAGTCCTTGAATCAACGTTTCTAACCCATCAGAAGCCATTTTTAAATGTATGACACATGCTTTATCTTTACTCAATTATACATAGTATTTGCTCGCATAACGAGCATCGATTTCATAAAACAAATTTTCAAATATTAATTAATTTATTTTAACTTTGGCTCGAAGTCTGCTTTTATCATTGGGCTGACTGCATCATCCTTTACGGGTGCTTCTGCGAGGAATTTCCTGTCGGAATAAAGTCTGCCATAGATAAGATCCTTTGTTCATTCTTTGTCTAAAAGATGGCTATTGCCACAGTGTCCACATAATAGTGCACGAGAATATTTGTCAGTTTAAAATGTTCAAAAAGTTAAAACACAAAAAATTGCTATTTGGCATGGGGCTCGCAAGCTCTATATTGATTTGTAAAGAGTTCGAATTTTGGCTTACTTCACTGCTAAGGTACTAGCCTTTTAACTTGGAAGCTTCAGAATTTGCTAGATGTCGATCACGCTAAAGCGCAGTAGGCTTTTTAATAATTTAAATATTTCAGATATGTGATATCAAATATTTTACGCGTTACGCAATTTCATTAAAATTTTATCGCCATGTCTCAAGTACGCATTAGAGCTAAATCAATTCATTATACTATTTAATAGACAAGGAAATTTTTGTGAGCAAACTTAAATGAATAGAATTTCCGTTTCTTTGCGATCTCTGCTATTAATCTTTTCTGTTTAGACTCATTTTTTGCCTAGCTTATGTGTGGTACCTCGCAAATTTGACTTTACATAATTACATAACTTTTGAACCTCCTAAGAAATACGTGCCTGCGAGATTTTTCATGTTCTTAAAATCTACACTAGAATTTGAATACATTTTGCAAAGAAGAATATATTATTATTATTATTATTATTATTATTATTATTATTATTATTATTAATATTATTTTGTCAGTTTACTTTATCGCTTAGCAAATTATACTAGGACAAAAGCAGTTAATTGATACTGTTAATGATAGATCAATTACCGTACGAGAATAAATCCGAATATGACAAAACCTAGTGCATGTCATTCTAATCACATAGACATATTTCAACGTTGAATGAAAAGATAGCTTAGAATTTCTCCCTAATTCCGTAAGTTTATTTGAAATATAAAATAACTGTTTTGTATTGATGCAGCATTATTTATTTGCCCATCCCATTTTTTTCGAAGTGCTTTCTGAATAAAATCGATTTGCATACAACAAGGTAGATTCTCCAGTCATGTGATTACTCAAATTTTAACCGCAGCAGACTTTGGGTCGCTGCAAAAGCTAAGCCTTACTCCAGATGAAGCTTGTGTAGATTTTCATTTAAATGGCTATTTAGTTTGCCTTAATTTTCATGCTTTTGTTTCATTTAAAAGGTGTACTTAACGGGCTTGCGTTCGGTTGGCTAGTCAATACTATAGCAATTGATTTGTTTTGCTCATGCGCATTTGTTCACTGGGTCTCCACACGTAGCTTCGATCGTAAGTGAAATTCTTCTTTTAAAATGTAGAAATATGTGGATATATATATATATATATATATATATATATATTTATTTATTTATATACCTTTATATATATATATATATATATATATATGTGTGTGTGTGTCATTATTTGACGCCAAATATTTTATATTTTCTGACTTTCCTTTAAATTTGCGCATGGAGCAAATTACTGAATTTAGAAAATGCGAAGAATTTACACGCTTTATTCACACAGTAATTTTGATTACTTCCTTTTTATACAGCATATTTTCTGTACATTATTGAATTGTTTACGACATTTTACATCAAAATTTTGCTCATATTGTAGTGGTTAGTTGACAACATTGAATGCTCATTTGTCAACCATTACTGTGAACAAATAATGAATCTTTGGTTTGTTATTGCGTTATCGCATTCATGATTAACTCTTTACATGCTTCATTTGAAAATCTGTCTTTTATCGTTCCGTTGTATGTTTTTAAAGCTTACACTCTATCTCACAAAGAAACAAGCATGAGCTGTATGTCCTCACCTTTATTCCTAACTATTTTCTCTCTTTTTTAGTACTTCCTCTCTCTTTTTTTCCTATATTCTTCACATGAGTAATCCAGGATTATATTGATTTTCGCTTGACAACCTTTCACTTTCCACTTCGGCATTGACTCACTAAATTAATTACTGACAAACAATTCTCACATTTGTTAAGGGTTTAGCAGCAAAAAACTGTGATTTCGACTTTGTCACAGATTTATCGATTAACACAACCGATTTAATTCTTTTCTGCTTCATGTTGTCGTCTAAATTGATTGCTTCTACGCATTCCTTGTAAACATTTGAGACATACAGTGTTCACATTAATCGACAATTAAGTATTGTTGGCATAGGTTAGAAGAAATCTTCAATAAATTAATAAGGCTTAGGAATACGTGACGGTTTATGCAAAAGCGGATTGATCTATTTGAATAATTCGTTTCATGCTTCCTCCTTTACTTACGATAGTTTATATTTAACAATAGATCATATTCACCTAGAATGATTTAGGCTAATCAATCAGATTTTGTTATTTTTAAAGATTACATGGTGCTGTCAACCGTAATGTGTGTGATGGGTTCAGTGGAGATTCGCGCTACACCTTTACCCATTTTTAATTTTAATGAGAGCGCAATAGCAGTATGTGACCACCTGTCAAGCGTGTTTTTTGTTGTTTATCAAGCATGAAACGTATGCAGCATAAATACAAAAACTAAAAAACGCTAAATTTTCTTCGTTTATATTTTCCATTTTTGTCATGATTATTCTGCGTGCTATCCTATTGATGGTATTTAATAATAGATACCGAAACAATTACTTTAATCAAGGTTGCGATCTTGATACAAACACCTGACTCATTATGTACATACATTTGTCAGTATAAACTAAGAATTGTATAGTGTAGAAAAGGCAATTCATCCAGTAAATCGGTTTCATCCTTATTGGGAGCTCATCACGTACTGTCCAGAAATTGCCACGAAAAAGACCCGAACCTGGCCACGTCTGCTTAGCTGGTGTCACTGAAGGTAGTTCTAGCTGTGTTGTTATACTGGCTATAATCATTAGGATTTTCATTTCTCTCATGATTACAAAATTTGTTTTGAAGCAGTCATAAGCTCCTGCGTATTCTATGCTTATTCACTACCTGAATATTTTAAAGTTAATACTTTATTTAAAGTAGATGCGATTTTGAATCTCTTTTGAAATTATAAACGTAGTTAAGCTCGTTCGAAACCACCTTTGTTTAAAAGTGATTTTCAATTAATTATACGTTTATTGAACAAAATCTTATGTTTCTTTTTAAATTGCGTGCAGTATTCTGAAGCAATATATATATATATATATATATATATATATATATATATATATATATATATATATATATATATATATATATATGCTGCACTTGCCTAGCTTGCTCTCTCATTGGCACTATTTAATAGATAACATTGTCGAATATGACTTTAAACCATATAAGATATGTATAAGTAACTTTCTTCGAGCTGCGTTTTAGCAGGTTCATGCATTATAATGTCACATATTTCTGTCACCTCTAACCGAGCTTTAATTAGTTTAGTTCACAAGAACTACACCTTGCTGATTTCGGCAATTGAGTATAACTGCCAACGTCCTAGACAGAAATATGTCGGTTTTTAAAAGTTGATGATTTACTGCTGCATAATTATGCAAAATATTTTTAAAATTAATTTAAATAATGTTTTAAAAAATGCTTTGCTATGCGTTAATTTAGATGAGTATGTTCTCGTAACTTCCTGATGGGGATAGAATAATACTTATTCAAATTATACACTTGTTATTCCGTAACTACTAATAAATTAGTTCAAATTGGAACAGAAGTGTATACAAAAATCATAATCTTATATACAAATGCGTTTTGTGCTTACTTCCGAATGAACAGTAGGAGCTAATACTACGCCCTATATCCATTAGATATTTGGTCAAGAAATTCGGGTCTGTTAGATGGTACGTTTCTTCACCAAATATATGGTGCATATAGTGCGTATTACGACTCCTACTGATGAGCCGCCAATATGCACGAAACGTATGTGTTCACGTGATTATATCTTTTTTCCTGCTGACTTTTGCATATCCTCCTGATCTCTTTTGAACTAATTTGTTAGTATGTACATAATACCTCATGCACAAGTGCGTACATATTAGCTCTCCACAACAAAAAATATCTAAGCTTTCCAATTTCCTTTCTCCCTAGAACTGGTGTTTATCATCTATACGGAGCCTCTGCGTGGTAAACGAACGTTTTCAAAGTTTCCTCCTCCAGCTGAGACTTATCCATCGCAATTGACCCACTTACACACGTTTAGTCACTACCCACCGATAAGGACCATGCTACCTTTCTATTACGACTTACCTAATAGCCATCGTTTGTATGATTAGAAATTTTTACGCCTACGAGTCCTTATTAATCACAGCATAGTGTATTTTTATTTAATTATGTTGATTGATGTATTGGAAACTGTAGAAACTAAATTTCTGTTAAAATTTTGTTTCGTTCCACTCGAAATGGTTTGTCCAGTTCGATGCATTTTTGTGTGAGCAAGCATAAGCTAATTACGAAATCATCAATAATTGTTAGTAAAAAGTTGAAATTGACATTTTTAACGAAATATTTAAAGTCTATAAATATGTATTTTTCATTCTTGATACTGTTCCTACTACTAAAATAGTGTACATATTTTCAAAGGAAACTGTACATACTTTATTCATACATTAAATTCGCATATTCGTCTACTTTTTATTCATGTTCTATTCCACTTTGTGGGCAGGAAATGTGATATATCCTCATGTGTGCAATGGAGAATAACGAGCATTCTGTTGAGCAATGAAAAATTCTATGTCAAATACATTAAAAATGCATTGCTAATAGAATAAAGAACTGTGTACATATTTAAACTAAAACTAGTCATATGCATTCTCAATTATTCCAAATTATTTTTCATAAATGTGCTTTTGACAGACAGATGGCATTATGCGAGGGTTCGTAGGCCATTTTGTTAGTTCGAATATAGGTCAAAATGCAATACTTTACCAAGACGCACTAGGTTGATAAAACAATCTCAAATTCAATAGATAATAAATGCCGTGGCATTTTTGTGGAATGTTTATTATACAATTAATTAGGTTTTTGACTTACAGGTAATATAAAAACACATAAACGACTAACATATTAGGCGTACATTGAGTAAAATTGAATTTTAGAAACAGTAAGGAACACTTAGCTTTCAGAGTATAACATTCACTTTATTCCTTTTACTTTAAAAATATTTATCACCTCCTATATGATCAATAATTTCCCAATTGGTTACCAAATAGTTATGTTCTAAAATCTGCTATCGACATTCGACTCAACTACAGCGTAAAAGAAACGGCGTGGATTAGACGCATCTTAGTATTTAAAAGTCTGATGTAAAGTGCGGTCTGCCTTCCATCAAAGTACATGCTGCCATTATTTAAGTCAAGGGTGCGATCTTGATATAAACAACTTTCTCATTATGTACATATATTTGTCAGTATAAACTACGAATTTTATAGTGCTGAAAAGGTAATTCATTTAGTATAGCGATTTCGTCCTTATTAGGAAATGTCCAGAATTTGTCGCGGACAGTGCTGGAACCTGGACACGTCTGCTTCGAAATCTGTTTCTCTAACGACTGAGTCATTCTGTCGCACACTACACAATATTAATTACGCAATAAATTTATTCCTTGGTTAGCCTTTCCTTTAGGTGAAGACTATATGGATTCCCTTTAAACCTGAAGTTCCAACTAACCATCCGCAATCTGTCATTATAGAGCAGATACCACGCTACATAGGGAAGTGGTATTGAAAAGAACATTTATATAAATAAACGAACCTTGGTAGCGTCGGCAGTGATAAAAATTATCTTATTCAAGGTTGCGGTCCTGATATAAGCACCTATCCCATTATGTATAGACATTTGTCAGTATAAACTAAGCATTTTTTATAATGTAGAAAAGGCAGTTCATTCAGTAGACCAGTTTTGTCCTTATTTAGAACTCATCACGTACTGTCATGCTCCATTGTTGTGTTAAAATTCTTTAGTAGGTGTAAATAACAGTACATTTGCTATTTCCTATCAAATGGCGAAATATTGCGTTTTTCTTAATCTCAACACAGCAATCATGTTTTACACCATGTATCATCATTTTCGCAATCATTTTTTCTTTAATGCGGATGACAGAGTTTAGTACAACAAAATGATTACATGAAATTTAAAAAATACATCTTCCTGTTTTTAAAATAATCAGTCGAATTCACATTCATATTTATTTATCCATTAAAAAAGCCTTGCGCATGTTTTAATATAGTTAGTGTAATAAATCTGTTTTTTTCCGCGCGTGTGTGTGTCTTCACACGAAATCACACGTGCTTCGTAACATAATATTTGCGAAAATCATCATTTTCCGAGGATTTCCAACAATGTTTACTGGTCCAATGTTGAAAGGCGGTTAAATTATTTTACTTAAGCTTGCGCATACATGCTGGTGTCATTTGATATTTAACCTAGGAGTAAAGTATAACTGCATAATTTTTTAAACTAGTGAATACATTAGACTCGAATACATAAGTTAAGAAGAATAACTTACTAAATACGTCAACAGAATGGTTTCAAACTTTAGACATAGGAATCATAACTCCTACTGCCTACGCTTGGCTTACTGCATTATCACATCTACCCAATCGGCCTACTCGGAAACAGAAGTTAGGAATTTTAGTGAAACTCGAAACAGCCACATGACCGCATGGAAAATAGGCAGTGGACTTTCCCATCCAAGTACAATGTATTTGAGACTACTGGAATTTAGAGCTGCATACCTGATTTTGGTTTCCTTATATACGCATAGTGGTTTTATTCTTGTTAGTCAATTTTATGTCATGTTGTGGTGATGTCAATAGGTCAAAATGTCTCAGTTCATGCCACTGACGTTAGTTTTGCTATGCTGTTCTTATTTGTGCTTATCTCAATCTCGCAAACTTGATTTAATGTATTGCTATCAGCAGCTGCAAAATGAGTAATTTAAAAAAAATTAATTAATAATCTCAAACCTATATGTGTGCATATTAAATTATTAAAAATATATTCTAATATGTGCTTCAGAATGTGACGTGATTAATATATTAAAATGGCGTAGGTGGATATTATTAGTTTATCTTACTAGTTGCTGCTCTGTTGCTAATACTCAGATGCTGCATTTCTGACAGAGTAAATAATTTTAATCTAGCCAAACTGGAGCCAAACTGTATCACAGCGCCATTCGATAAGTTACATCTCTCAATTCATTTAAAGCGCTCTTTGAAAAACAGTTATAATTCACATGATTTTTTTCATTTTCTTTGCATGGATTCTCAAGATTTGATAAGCTCATTTCTTTATTAGTAATATTGTTTGGCGTCTATATCGTTTTGTCGATAGTTTAATTTCGGTTGAACCCCACTGAGATGTTTTTTTTTATTTTTAAATCTAATTGATATTGCTGTTTAAATATCATTGGCGAGTACACCACTGATGCCTTATGTTTACTTCAATTTCGGCGTGGATAATAGGAGTAATTAATTTAGGACTAGCGTGTGGTAAATTTTTAGATATTTATGCATATATGGTAGCTTTCTGTTTCCTATGGAGGAATAGCAGACGACGCAATTAAGCAAATAGCAACTAATATTCGACATTCGAAAATAATATTAGAAATTAATAACGATGCCTTACAGAAATACAAAAATTGCAAAAACTAATTAGACCAACGCATTTTCATCAAGCGATGAGAGAATGAGTTTCTTGAACTTCGACCATAATGTTATTGTCATTAATCACGGTCTTAAACAGGTGTTCCAATATGAACAAAGATATCAGTTATCTATTTTATCATTAAATTCATATATATATATATATATATATATATATATATATATATATATATATATATATATATATATATATAAAAGGTATTTTACTGTGTAATTAAGCTTATGTTACGTTGAGTTATCCCTTTTTGTGTAAAAAAGCTAAAGAGAAATAATTCATTTTATTCGAAATGCAAAGTATATGTAAATTGCTGCAAGAACAGAAAAATACTGGTGACTAGATTAAATTGACAAACATAAAAAATTCTCGAATGAGCATTTCCTCAAGCACACGAATTTTTTAATCTGATTTGAGATGAATGTATGAATTTCGTATTATCTAATTGTGTTTCTGAAGTTTAAGAATAAATTATTGTTAATGGCAATGAATCTTCAAAATCGTATATTCAATTTTAAAAGGTAAGAAGTATAATTATTGATGTTGATCAAATTTGTATAGTAAATTAAATACGACAGTATTTTGACCGTGTAATTCAACATGAAAATTTTACTTTTAAATTCAAGCCACCAAAACAAATTCAGGAATTTAAAAAATATATAAGATTTCCTATTTCAGTGTCACATAAATTTGATTGCTTATCGATTTTCATTTCATTTTTCTGATAAAATGCATAGTATCAGCGTAAAGTAAGTAAAAATCTTCCCTTATTCTGATTTAAATCCAAACGCTAATCAATGATAAAGATTAATCAAAATCAATCGGGAAATTTATTAAAAACATTCATTCTTGAAAATGTGACATACTTTTTATATAAATATTAATAAACGTTATGAACAAATAACGAAGTTTATTATACTTAACTTGGTTCCAAAAACATTTAACTACTGTTTGTGGTGGAAATCTACTATATATGCAATCTTGTATTGGGTATTGCGCACCTAGTAATAAATTAGTTAAAATATGACCAGACGGATAAAACCAAAGACAGCATAAACGGAATGTATATTCTCGTGCTTACTGGCCACTCATCAGTTGGGGCCGATATTACGTCCTTTACCAAATATATATTGAGATGAGGAATGTGGGAAATAGGACTTTACAATCTCCCATACGAATGTGTAAACCTGCAGTAGTGAAGCTAGCTTCATTTAAAGTCTTCGACAATGCGACTTCAAAGCAAACTCACTGTATATAGTATATATACTAAGCATGTAAAGGATGCCAGCACCATGGCTATACCAACACTATGGTTGCCGAAAAAGTACATGGTACCGACACTATGGTTGCTGAGTTGGTACGTAGTACCACAAAGGCAATTCATACTTATATCCTTTTCCAATTCTTAGATTATACTGAGAAATATATATATATATATATATATATATATATATATATATATATAGAATGGTACTGATGTTTATATAAATCTCGCAACCTTGATTTAATTTATTGTTATCACTACCCGCGCAATCAATGATAGTTCAACTACTAAAATAATCTGTTTGAGGAACCACACAATCAACGATTTTTTCTCTATGCTACTTATATAAATGCGGAGAAATGTGCAAATATGTAATATTTTTTACTCAAATTAAATTATGCAGCCAAAACTTCCAGCCAATTAAAATGTACGCAAGAAATTTATTGGAGAGAGGTTCACAAGTCTGATTTTCAAAACCTTTTATATCCTTTTCTGTTATATATACTTAAGGTGGTTTTCCGTAGTATTCCAAAGGTTAACTTTCTAAAATTGTAACGTGTCAGTAGGTGCGGTTGACAGAAACTTAGCAATGTTGTGCGACGTGTTAAGCAAAATTTGCTATATCTCAAATTCGAAGCGTAATTGAAAGAATTTTTATCATTGTTCATTCAACAAATGATTG
Source organism: Eudiplozoon nipponicum (assembly GCA_029291075.1). NCBI lineage: Eukaryota > Metazoa > Platyhelminthes > Monogenea > Mazocraeidea > Diplozoidae > Eudiplozoon > Eudiplozoon nipponicum. The sequence continues at coordinate 142,790 of JAQBSW010000066.1, read as the reverse complement.
GTTAATCTATTAATTTATTTAATTCTTTGAAAATCGGCAATTTTTTAAATATTCTTTTCTGCATTGATTTGATGCGGGTGACTTTTCCAGTCAAATACAAAGTATGACTGATAAGTACTGGAGGAAGCCGCAGCTTTCGCGCTCCATACATTTTATTTAAAAAAAATTTGTAATAGATGCATATTGGTCCATCTTGAGTATGCAGATGAGATTTGGTTACTATTCGTGATTCTGCTCAGGCCAACTTGAATAGTTTAAAAACTGTTGTCCCGTCTTTCGATATGAAAGTTTTATCCGCTATATGTTAGGTAATTATACAGGTTCAGTAACCACCCACTCCAACTTTGCGACTGCAAAGTGGTGATCTGGACGTAGTTGACAGGTTTACCATTCTTGGCAGTTCTATTAATAACTCAGGAAATATGTCTGACGAGGTGGGTATGAGAATCGCGAAAATTAGAATAACTTTCTCCAACTTCCGCCATTTATGAAGAAACGCGTGTATTTCGCTATGTCTAAAAGATCATGCTTACATTGCATCAGTGCGTACAGTTCTGTTATACACTAGTGAGACTTGGCCCTATAGAGTTAATGATTTTAGACACTTACAGGTATTTGACCACCGTCGTTTGAGAAGTATAGCGTTTGTAGGTTACCAACAACGAATAATCAACGCTGAAATACGTAGACATATTTTGGATCGGCCAACAAGCGCTCCTCGTTAGAAAAACAAATAAGACTCCATCAGCTGAGTTGGCTCGGTTTTGTTTTGTGCATGCCTTTAATTCGGTTGCCAGCCTGCGCCACACTGGTGTAAGGAACAACGTGGGCAGATTTTGACATAGCAGAAACGGGTAAAGGCAACTACATTCAAACTGGGTAAATTAGGACCTGTTCGTCTGCCAGGATTAGGTCCACGTGCGCATCATAGTTCTTGGTTGCAAAACCTACGCGACATGGAATCGAGTCGAGCTCTGTGACGATATTTTTTGCATGTTTATATTAGAAACATCTTCTTTACTTTCGTTTCTTTGTCGAGCATAGTTAGCTGCGCGGTTTTGCAGTATTTATGACTTGATACAGTGAAAACCACAAGGAAGCTGTATTGCCGATGTTGTCTTTCTTTAAAGCTGACTTGGCCATAATGGTGTTATGTATAGGTTTAGTTTGCCTCATTTCTGTGTGTTATCTAGGTAAATATACTCATAGTAACTAGATCCCCACCATCAGAAATCACTCTTCCTTAATAATTTTACTTTCTAAATTTATTATTATTGTCATCGTTAATTTTAATGGCTTTTTGTTGTTTTTCTTATTGTCACATGACAGTGAAACATTAGTTATTAATGAATTAATTATTGTTGTGAATGATGATGATGATGATACCTTTTACATGTATTGTAGTTAGATTCACGTTATCTGGTTTTCCGTCGTGCTGTAATGGTAAGCACTGAAGATCAGAACACGTGACTGATGATAGTTAAGCTCTGTGGTGTAACTAATTGTATGAAATCATATTGGTATTTATCATAATCCGTAAATTTGAAAAAAATTGTTACCATCATCAGTGAAATTCATAATGGCCTATTTGTATATTATATATACTTATGCTCTATTGGTGACTGAATAGAAATTTTTTCCGTTTGCATTTTGATTCAAGAGATATTTATGCGAGGCTACTTTGGTCTAGAGACTCATCTTTCATTTTCCATTTTTGTATATGCATTGCGTTGTCGGTTCTCAATCGCGCTCTAACAATTACAATTGAAGTTTGTAACGCGTCCGAATGTACGACAGATAGTAGTGTAGCTGCGTTGTGCGGCTGTTTAAATAAAATTTGATTCACCTGAAATACAATTATTGTTTAATTGTATTGTCTATATATATATATATACATATATATATATATATATATATATATATATGTGTGTGTGTGTGTATGGCGAAAGCTACAAATAGCTAATGTTCGTTACGGCAAAGAAATTGTGCAGCCGAAATTTCCAGTCACATACAATATATGCAAGACTACTAGAGATGAGAGCCACATATCTAAATTTGATTTCCATATATATTCAATGCGGTCTGATCCTCCATAGTCAGTTTGCCGTCGTACTCTGATGACGATCATGGAAGGTCAAAATGCGTCAGTGCGTTGCGGCTGGTGGTAGTTTTGTTATGTTGTTCGATGATTGGTTAAATACAATGTGATCGATGTTTACATCAAGCTCGCAAACTTGATTTAAAGAATTTCTGAGCATGTTTGTATTTAAAAATATTTAATCATTCTAAGAAACGCTACAAGACGTCATGCCAAGTGAATGTATGAATATGATCCCTTTAGACTTTTAAATTGCAGATTGAATGTGGATCTAAAAGTAATCTGAAGTATTAGTCGCTAATTATCCTAAATTTCACTAAAACTGGCTAGGCAGTATCCTAAAAGAAGTGGTAATTTACTATCATGTTGGAAACGATAATATTAATTTGATTGTGTAATTTGAGCACGCTCAAAAATAGATCCTCCCAAAAACACATATTAAAGAAAAATCAATTTCGTGAAAAAATCACGTGGAGCATGTGTACTCACCTCTACATCTTATGCTAGATTTCCTGTTTTAATTCAATACTTCATTAACCATGTTCATCCTTATTGTTTAAGCGTCTCAGGACTTGCATTAACATCTTTGCAGATGGAAAGCTAGAGGCCTCCAGAAATGGTACATGCTTTACGATTGCCACTTGCTATATTACCGGAAAGCATAAATAGTTTTCTTGTTGCGTGCTCTAGAAATGCATTCACTTGGGTTGTCGCGGATGTAACAGACTTTCTGGGTGTATTATCTTTTCGGTACATGAGATCAGCATACTATTCCAATATAAACGAAAACACGTTTTGCGTTGCTGCGCATTCCAGCATAACACAGCCCTATGTTATCTATTATAAACTAGCTACATTTTGGAATGATGAGCTAATCGTCCGTATATTAAGCTTGAAAAAGTAGCACATATTAATTTATAAACGCATTTTGTTTTATAAAAAAGCGCTTTCGTTTCTTCTCATCAACAGATTTACTGGAGAAATAGAACAAATGAATTAATTTTGTTTAAATCCAATAAATAGGTTCTCATGTGAATTTGCTATAATGAGTATCGAGGTGAAGTTCATGAGTGGGAGTTAAGAAACCCTACGTTTAAAATTGCTTAAAAATTGAATATTAATTTTAATTAATAGTTGTTATCACCACCCGCGCAATCAATGATTGTTTAATTTCATATACTTTCAGTTTGCAACCATTTACCCAGGTAGCGTGGTATCTATTCTATAATGACAGATTACGGTGGCTAGTTGGAAATTTAGGTCTAATGATTAATATAATTAAAGGTTTCGATCTTAATATAAGCTCCTGACCCATTAATTTCTTATGTCAGTATAAACTTAGAATTGGTCTTTATATCAAGTTCCCTGCCTTGATTAAAATAATTTATTTTGACGTTTCATTTACCGCTGGTTTCATTTGGGTGTAAAAGAATGATTTTAATTATTTTTGTATATTTGTTCTGGTGTGAGCTTGTTTGACTGGCTCATGTTTTATTAACTTCCCCCAACGTCTGATATCCATGTACTATCATATAAAAATTGGCCTAGTCTATTGGAATTTGGTTTCTTTTATTTACGTGGGAATCGCAATAACCAAAGAAAGCAGTTACATTTTACTGTGTTTCGTATCAGATATAAATCGTATTCTAGTTTCATTGCGAAATAGGTTATTTTACTACAGCATATTTGATTGATTTGTAAAGTTATCGTGTTTTATAAAGTCGTTAGTCTTGTATTAACATGGATTCCTGGCTCAAAAATGAAGTCACTGATGGTGGGATTAACGAATTGAATGGAGTTCGTCTAGGGATTCATCTGATATTTAGGACGTCAATGATCAAGGAGCATTTCTAATACACTATACCTGGAACGTATTCTTATACTCAGATGGAAACTATTCTGGCGTTTGGGAGCCGTTGTGTAGATAATGCAAACAGCCTCTACACTTTTAAGCCAAGGCTTATTTTTGAAAATAATCCTCGTCGTGTTTAACCTTGACAACAATATCACTATTTAAATACTGTTTGTTGCGGAGAACTAATATATATGCAAGTACGTATTAGGTGTTGCGAACCTAGTAACAAATTAGTTCAGTTATGACCAGAAGGATAAAGCAAAGACCGCATGAACGGAAAGTATAATCTCATGCACATTCGTTGCGTGCTTACTGGCTACTCATCAGTAGGAGCCGGTATTACGCCCTTCACCCACTATACATTTTGGTCAAGAATGTGGAATAATAGGACGGTACAATCTCATAGACGAATGTGTAAACCTGTAATAGTGAAGCAAACATGATCTAAAGTCAACAACAATACGACCTCAATGCTAACTCACACTATATAATATATATACCGAGTCTGTAAAGGATACTAACACTATGGCTATTGTGTTAGTAACCGATACCAACATTATTGTACCGAAGAGGTACATGGTACTAACACTATGGTTTCCGAGTCGGTACATGGTACCAACATGATAGATATCAATTTATGCTATAGTTCACCGAAATTAAGAATTACAACAATTTATGAACACCTGTTACTCCAGTAAATCCATACACTCTGGCCTTGATCGATAGAAGTTATCACATTTCGCGGTAAGCATGACATCATTCAATTCAATATATAACAGTTAAATACTGTTTGTTTCGGAGAACTGATATATATGCAAATATGTATTATGTGTTGCGAACCTAGTAACAAATTAGTTCAGTTATGACCAGAAGGATAAACCAAAGGCAGCATGAACGGAAAATATAATCTCATGCACATTCGTTTCGTGCTTACTGGCGACTCATCAGTAGGAGCCTGTATTACGCCCTTCACCCACTATATATTTTGGTCAAGAATGTGGGATAATAGGACGGTACAATCTCCTAGACGAATGTGTAAACCTGCAATGGTGTAGATAACATCGTACAGTCTACGACAATGCGACTTCAACGCTAAATCACACTATATAATATATATAACGAGTCTGTAAAGGATACTAACACTATGGCTATTGCGTTAGTAACCGATACCAACATTATTGTACCGAAGAGGTACATGGTACTAACACTATGGTATAAAAAGCAGCCGTAAAAAGGTCATTTTGTGTGCGCCAGATCTGAACTCGACTGCATTATCTGATGTTTGCTATAGTCTAGCAATAATTGATTGATATTGTCATTTTGGAATGCAAGAGGAATAAAGTAGGATTAAGCCAATTTTAAAAATAGCAACAAACAAGAAGCGCAAAGTACCCTTGCTGAGGCAATCAAAAACGCGCGTGTACACTAACAAACGCTGCACCAGTTGATATTGAAATCGTGTACGAACTTCCTTTGTTTACTTAGATGAGGATTAGGAGTTTCGTATGCAACAGCCTCCGCTGTGCGTAATTCGTTTGTGTTTTTTGCCTTGAAGATCGTCTGGAAAGCTGCCTTATTTGGAGTATAATTCTTGTAAACTGTTTTTAACTTTTGCGCAAACATTCTCCTACATGCCAGTTAAGTTTAATCTAAAAAGAATGTTGAATTCGCTTCTCCAATTATCGTCTAGTCCTGCCTACATGGTACACTGAGTAGCATTGGCATTTATTCTGTAGGATAGATTGCGTACAAAATTTTCTCTTTTGGAAAATTGCGAAAGCGCTATGGTAATGAATGTGTTGTCCAGTCAGTGTCTACTTTTAAACGTTGTTCCACCTTGCGCAGCGCTGTCAATTTTAATATTATTCCGCTTTATTCTTGTGCAGGACAATTAATAGCACTCGAGGGTCGGTAAAATCTTGATTCCTTTACATTTCCAGGTGCACCTATTTTGTTTGGCACCGATTGATGTGTTATCACTTGTCCCTTCACTCTGAAGCCGCAATTTGTGTGTTGCATGTTTAGCTATTATTAAAACTTCAGATTATGACTTTATTAATTATTTGTCGCATATTCGTCAACAGACGATGAATTTGCACAACTATCCTTTAACCTGAAAGGTCTTAATGATCGTTCTGCTTTTTCGCGTACTCTTTTCCGAGCACATCTTCAGAGTAATCACATTTACTCCAAAGCCGCAAGTAAATCACAATGAACGTCACCAAGAGCTTCCAAGTGAACGAAAAATGTGTATAGCTAATAGCGAAGCTGGAAAGACATTATATATATATATATATATATATATATATATATATATATATATAGATAAGCTCACTATATATATTATTTTCATTGACATGTTAACCGTTACAATCACCGAAGATTCGCAAGTAGCTTCCCTGAAAGCCTGATATTCTAGCAAAGCCTGATATTCTGGCCTCAACCAATATAATTTGCCTCTTACTTACTTAAATTTGGCTGGCGGGCTTGATTAAGAAAGTAATCCATTTTGATTTTGTTCAAGTCACACAAAACTTCAATTCTATGGGCTTTTGCTCTACTCACTTAGTTGGCTTGGTATATAATGAGGCTGACATGAAATATTTCCATAATAAAATACCATTATTTTCTTAAAAGAAACTGTGCTAAAGTCTATAGTATTCAGAAAATAGGGTTAGTATGCATATTGTGTATTATTTAAAACTCTTATGAAACAGTTAATGATTTTTAATTCATGTTACTGCCTGCTTGCATGTGCTTTGTTAATTGTTAGCACTACAATTGTGTACAAATTTGCTGAACAGATTAAGTAAGCTTGCCACCAACTAATTTTAATTAAAACTGCCTACTGTTTATTGATTTTTAATATCTTTGTTATTCTGCGTTGACATTAATTTAGATTGTTAAATTAAATTGAAAAATTATTCAAAATTGGTGGAGCATATCATTAGTTTCTAGACAAGCTGATATATTATGCCTTGCATTAACCTGCTTGAATCTATTTGAAGTTTACAAGATCGCCAAGGCATTCGTGGGTTTAGCACTTCTTTTCCAATAACCGAGCCGTGGAAATGGTCCGAATACAATTTTTCTAAAATAAATTTATCCACCAAATTTACTTTCATCTTTTTTACTACCTGGATAGAATATATCAGCTTTTCTGTCTTATTTTGATATTAAATCACAGAGATATCTCATTAAATACCAAAAATAATTTTTATAATTAGAAAACTGCTCATAATTGTACAGATTCGATATATATATATATATATCGAGTGGTGAGGGGACACCACTTGTACCAAATTCCCAAGAAACTCCATGGAAATTGGAGCCGGCTTATCCTCCAAAAGGAGTCAGCCGCAGTAAAGTAAGTAAGTATATATATATATTATATAAAATATACGCATGCATACCTCACAGTCAGTTCAAAACTGAACATGAAAATCCTGAATTCAACTCACTATTCAAATTAGGGAAAAGTCTGATTAAAAGTTAAATGCCTTCTGAAAACTGGCATAGACTTGACTTTACACCCACCATTCCAGCGCAGTCCTAATTGCTCAAAACAGAATTTGCACAATTTTTCTTTTAATGGAGCAAGGAAACTCATTCTAAGGCATTTAAAATGTGCGAGGCAGCAGTTCTTAATTAACATTAGGAGCGAATGTTTCTTTATAGCGAACATTGCTTATATATCCCTATAAAGAATCAGTAAAACTAAAGAAAACAATAGATCTATGCACGCCGGTTTTCCATTCCATTGGAAGGCTTTGTCTGAAATAGATAGCGGGCGAATTAAAGATACAGTGTCATCCCTAATGGCAAAAGAAGCTAATGATGTCTTATTATATTCTAAAGAAACATGGACTAACATATATTCATGTATATTGCAAGTGTAGATCTTCCTTCATTTTCGTGCTTTTTATGTTACCTCTGAAGTCATGGAGTCGGTACTGTTTCCTTTGCTATACTGTAAATGCCAAATTCGAGAAATTCGTGCTACTTTAATCACTTGTGCAGTATTATTTTTTCTTAATAAACTAAACATTGCTTAATATAGCAAATGCATCTTATCCACTAGACTGGTGTCGCCCTTATTAGAAATTCATCAGCAATATCCATAATTTCTGACAGGATACTTCTCTTTTCATAGCAGAACTGAGCTAGCTAATTAGAACTTTAGACTGAAATCCATACCAATGATGGTACAAACCAAGAAACGACTTACAAAGCTGTAGAGGATAAGTGGCATGAATATGAACCAAACGCTTCCCAATTCAATTTCCAGCTACAGCAAATTAGGCTCCTATTTAGAAGTGTCCAAGCAGAAAGCAACCACTCTTATAGATGAGTTGCATTTCCTTTAAATATTTCAGCATTTAATTCATAGTTAAAATTTATATATATATATATATATATATATATATATATATATATATATATATATATAGTTTGTATGTGTTTATTTGGGCGTGTGTGAAATTGAATTGAACCTCAAACAAACACTATCTGCAATTTTTTCCACTTTAATTTGGCATAAATATTGCATTGACAACTACACGACTAGGAAACTGTACCATATTTTGGCCTACGTTATTTAACCAATTCTACTGTATTTATTGAATTCAGTGCCTGAACCCACTGTGTGGTAACCATTATGCGTCCTGCGGTTTTCACCTTCCGTTCATCTCGGCTTTTGCGTCTTCTACTTTCCGATATTAATTAGCTTGTTACTATGGGTTTTTCAAAAAAATACTTGAAACTGTTTCTGGAAGTTAAAATCGTGCTGTAACTGCCATTCGGAAGTATTTTAAGCGTCTCTAAAATTTCCCGTCGAGTAAACTGTCAGCCATACTTCGTGTCGCTGATCTCTAAGAGATGACCGATGGCATCTACCATCGTAGATGAATAACATAGTTTATCCTCATATTGTTTTGTTCCAGGTACATTCGACAGAACACAAGGGGGCTATTACGAAAAGTAACACTTCCGAGATGCCTTTTGAAGCACGACAGCCTTTCTACAATTATTCCATTTAGCATTGAGTTAAAGGAAAGCTTGTTGCTTTGACTTAGAGGAGTGTTTCACTTCCTGGTTATAATGCTACCACGGCAATTTTCATTGACGATTAAGCCCGCAGAGGTTAAAGGGTATCATTGCTGAGATCGGACATAACTTTTAGCGATGTAGATCACTTAATCATATTACATAGCACATTTAGTTAATAAAAGATTCTTGAATGGACAAGAATTTGGGGAAAGTTTCGAAAAACATCCTATTGATATTTGTGAGGCAGTGCGGTAGAACATCCAGATTAGTATTCCTGTTTTTCTTTTTACTAGTATAATAATAATAATAAATATTATTATTATTATTATAATTATTATTATTATTATTATTATTATTATTACTACTATTATTACTATTACTATTTTTATTCATTTAAATAGAAATTTACAAATTTACTAATCATCGTCCATGGAGGTTGAAAAGAACAAACTCAAACTCTGTCGAATTTTAGCATTTATAATGCAATCCTTCCTTCTACACTTTTCTAGCTGCTAGCAGTTGTAAAATTATTTACCTAAGTTCTATATAAACATAAAATTTTGGTAGCCTTCTGATCAGCTTACAGGTGTTATTTAATTCGAAATTCATGTTTGATCGCACTAATACGTGTATGCCTGCCAGATCTGGTAACAAAGTTGTTTTATGCTTCATTAATTATCCATTTATGACAGAAAAAATGTGATTTACTCCGCGTTTAACCTTTTAGTTGGATTCCGTACTCGAGTTAACACTAACACATGTCTATAGCACATACAAAACGATATTTCAGTTAAATACATTTATTTTTCACATTTTTCTGTAGTTTCTCGTTCAACTGTAAAGCGCATGCAAAAAATTCACTGGTGTTAATCTTATAATGAGTGTCACCTTTCACTTTTGTTTTTATCATAGTTTAAATTGGCTGAGCATTGTGAATGGCGTATATTTCACCAAAATGTTCGCTTAATTATATTTAAATTTGTATTGATTTTTGAAATGTGCTTACTACCAGAAATGGTTTTATTAAACAAATATTCAATAAAAGATAATCAACGAGAATGAAGTGGTATAAATTTCTAATTCTTGTGTAAGCATACATTTAGTCTGCAATATGTCATTTAACTTTATTAATGGGATTCAACACGTGCAGATTTTTAATGGATTTGTGCGTATATATAATCGACCAAATAATAAACACTTTCAACCATTAGAGTGAGCATAGAAACATTTCTTCACCATGAAGTCAGGTGCAACAATTTCAAACTGTGTGTAGCAGACATAAAATAAATGACTTTTGATGAAAAATACACGAATTTGGTCGTAGTGCTTATGGCTACATTTTTACATTGAAATATTTTCGCGCTGGGTTTTGTTGAAACATCGTTACTAGATTCTATCTTTTCCGATGAAAGAGTTATCAAACAGTCACTCAAAATTCTTATTGATATTTACCGATAGATATTTCGATGGAAATGCTAGTTAAAATAAGGAACGCGAACCATAAAAATGATGACGGGCTTGTCAATTGAAATATCAATCAATAAAAACCAAAAAGAAGCTTGAATGAGTTTTTGATAACTCTTCCAGATTGTTTGTTTAAAAATGAGTTGATCAGGTAGAGACCTTTCTGCTTGACTACTTATGTTTATTTTATTTTTTTATACATGGCACACCAAGCCACTAGTTTGTTCAGATAGATCGTGGAGAAAACAAAAAATTCAAAATTAGAAGTGTGCCCTGTTGGCGCATGCATTATTTTTGCACCGGCTACTCATCAGTAAAAGCCGCTGAATATCACAGACTCACAAGGTATGTGTAGCCGATAGAGACATCAATCTCCTAACTTTAAGGATAATGAAGCAATATAAGAGTCAATTTCTTAGTGCGACAGAAGTTCAGAGACAAACACACTAACGACCCTGTAAAACGCTCGATCGTCATAATACTGGAAAGTACCAAATATTCATTGCGCCTGCTTAGTCATCAAAGTCCCCACACTATGCTCTCAATCTACGGCAACTAGCTCCTCTCGTCATGGCAGTTCTGACGTAATTAAATTCAACCTATCACATTATGTATTGTTAGTTGCAAAGTACTAATATATGTTTTTCGATGTAGTAGGCTTGGAGTGCATACTTACAACTTATTTAAAATCGGCCGAAAAATAGACGGAATGCAGGCAATACAATTTAACAATAATTGCTTGCGCGGGTGGTGGTAACAATTCTTTGAATCAAGTTTGCGAGCTTGAAGTGAACACCAATCCCATTGTATTTAACCAGTCGTCGAACAACATAAAAAAACTACCGTCGTACTCTGATGATGATCATGGGAGGTCGAAACGCGTCAGTGCGTTGCAGCTGGCGGTAGTTTTGTTATGTTGTTCGTAGACTGGTTAAATACAATGGGGTTGGTGTTTACTTCAAGCTCGCAAACTTGATTTAAAACATTGTTACCACCACCCGCGCAAACAATTTTTGTTAAATTGTATTGTCTATATATGTATATGTGGCGAAAGCTGCAAACAATTAATGTTCGTGAATGCATAGAAATTGTGCAGCCGACATTTCCAGTCAAGTTCAATGTATGCGAGACTGTTTGAGGTGAGAGCCACATATCTAAATTTGATTTCCATATATATTCAATGCGGTTTGATCCTCGATATTCAGTTTGCCATCGTACTCTGATGATGATCAAGGAAGGTCGAAACGCGTCAGTGCGTTACGGCTGGCGGTAGTTTTGTTATGTTGTTCGACGACTGGTTAAATACAATGGGATTGGTGTTTACTTCAAGCTCGCAAACTTGATTTAAAGAATAGACTGAACTGTCAGTATGAACAGTAGGAGTAATTTAACTGCCGTTATTTTTTCAGTGTCTGCTGGCTATTTATCACTAGAAGGTAGCACCACGTCCAGTCCTCGCTACATAATCTAGCAGCGTTTCTTGATGTGCTTTACACACCCCATAAACAAATGTATATTAATTTTGCAGTCACTGCCTTTAACCAATATGCTTTTATTTCAAACCGTGATAATTTGCAGACCGAGGTCATTGGCCTTGGTTTTACACACGTTCGACAGTTACATGATACATAATCTGCAAACTGTCATAGGCATCCAAATGCTTTATTTTCAAAATAAAGTATTTCCTATATTTATCTTGTGTTGGAGCCTATCACGGAGATACAAAATTGTTTACTCATTATTTCAAGACCTACATTTCATTCATGCAAAGTAAGAAATCATAATCAGTATTAGATCAAATACATCTCATTGGCAGTGATGAAACAGATGGTCATGGATAAGTCACGTGCAATAATAACTCAATTTTTTTACGACAAACGACTAAATGAACTTAATGTTGTATTAATGTGTAATCAACCAAAAATACGTGAAGCTTGATAAAATAATTCAACCGAAACACTATTTAAAATTAGATTCTTTTCTTAAAATTAAATAGAACATATATAGACCCTTCTTAGAGGTCTTTTTATTTCCACATTAATAGAACTATATTTTAATGTTAGTAAACTTTGGTAAACTGTTGACGATTTCACATACTCGTGGGTGGGCGTATTTGAACGCACCACATTATACGCAGACCAGCACCAAGTAAATCTGCAAATCATCCACTGTCAGCTTGGCGTTCCCGACGGTGACTCAAGATGGCGCATAAATCATCGTAAATTTGGATATTCCACCACAAATTTTCTGCGTACTTTCTGAGTTAGTAATCTATGTGGATTGCTGCGATGGCCCAAAAACGAAGCTCAGGCACACTGGTAGACATGTACAGAGGAAGTGAGGCGGACGCGTATTTCTTCTATTACTCAGAAAAACGTCGTTAATGGTTGTTAACGATCCACACGCGGGTAGTGTTTGTGGTTGACACTGGTGTTGCATCATCATTAGTAACTACCAATTTTCCAGTAAAATGTAGCACAAATGTCCAGTTGAAGCGGCCATCGGCCAGAAAATCAAGACACATGTCTTAGCAAATTGCAGTTTCGCTAGGTCTACGTCGTGTAATTCCGTAGACGTGTTTCGTCGCAGACGTGTCATGATGTATATTAGGCCTATATTTTATACAGCCAAAATTACCTTATCGGACTCGGTTGTGAATTTAATTGTACGTAACTTTTTTAACAATGACAATCGCCTGATATTTGCACTCAAGAGCAATGATTAGTTCAAATCAGCCCATTTACGAGTACGTGAAATAGTAAAATTTCCCCAACGATTACGAACACTTATATATAATTCTATTAATGTAGAATGATCCTTACTATATACATATGTATATATATATATATATATATATATATATATATATATATATTGATTTGAAGCCTGATGGAAGGATTTTGATTATTTGTTTGTTGACATTGCATCAGATAACAAAAGAAATTCATCCAGCAGACCGGTTTCGTCCATATTGGAAACTCTTCAAGTACTGTCTGAAATTTGCCGCAGACAGAACTGGAGCTCTGTGGCACATTGGCTTCAGAATTTGCGAATCTTGCTACTGCGTCACCCATGCCGCAATCTCTACGCAAATTTTATTCATATACCAACTTAAATTGTTTAGCTCTTCTTTGAGTCCTAACCACCCATCCATGAATTGTCATTATTAAGCAGACACCATGCCGCTTGGGGAAGTTATATCGAATTGAGTTCTGATGGCAGGACCTTTCATGCTCTAAAAATTATTTAGTTCTATTACAGTTTGTTCTCTGTTCTTGTTGGTTTCTTACAAATAGAATTCGTCACTTCGCTCAGGTACCCCTAGATTTTTTGACAAGCAATACCATGCCGGCTTTAACTCATGATTAGTATTTTTTCGCGAAACGCCTCCAATTATCGGTTTAAAACTTCTGCTTAAATGATTTCTGCATAGTCTACTTTTTACTAGATACATCATGCAATAAACTAAACAGGTATATTAAATGCCCTACCTGTCCAAGATAATTATACTTTATGCAGCTCAGGTTTGGTAATCCGTTGATATGTACGAATTAGGAATGTCAAGTTTTAGCTGTTTTAAAGGTAATAAACATGATAACATTGCATGTTCTCATAGGTGTATTACACGGTTACATTTTCACGGATAACTCCAAAAGAGCCTTCAATTTTATAGACGACTGGTACAGGTATATACAGTGTACAAGTCAAGATCCAACAATGGAAAAGGAGAGACCATTGTTTGCACGTTGAACCGCCATTAAGCACAAAAGGAATGCGCACATCAGATTATACATTTTGTTCATGATAACCTTAGAATGTCTTTCAGGTCCATTTTGAATTGGCTGATTACTAGATATGTATCACCCAGTAAACAATTGTTTATATATATATATATATACCAGTAAATATATATATATATATGCACTAGTTCTCCACAAAAACAGTTTACAACTATTATATATTAAATTGAATTATGTGTGATTACCGCGAAATGTGATTACTGATTTGCTGGAATATCATTTGCTCAGAAGTATTTGCAAGTATCAATTTTAGTAAAATTTCGCCTATCTTGACTTTCATTGTGTTGGTACCATTTAAATGCTCGGTAGGTTTAAAGCTATTGTGTTTGGACCGTTAAAGTCTTCGTAAGTATTGTATGTAAGGAGTTATCTTTATAGTCTCCTTGTTCAAGACTATATAAAATTCACTTCATTAATGCTTGAATGCACATTGGTACAGGAAATTGTACCGTCTACCCCACCAGAGCGTGGTGGATTTCCGACCGGCAATCGGATCTCCTATAAAATACCACATGAGCCCGACGACGGCACCATGACTCGGCGTGTGTTCCCCGCCACAAAAGGGTTCAACAGCCACAGGATTACATGGACTCCTGGACAGTACCCCGTACTTCCGAATGGCGAATGAGCTCTCAACAGCCAACGGCAACCATGCAACTTACTGCTGCCTTGCAGACTGCGCTTGGACGTGCAAAGGCTAGAGGTGCGTCCTCGATCAAAAAGCCGAGTGGTGAGGGGACACCACATGTACCAAATTCCCAAGAAACTCCATGAAATCAATGGAGCCGGCTTATCCTCCAAAAGGAGTCAGCCGCAGTAAAGTAAAGTAAAGTAACTACCCCGCATTACCTAAACAAATAAATAGTGTGTATAGTGCATTGTATCTTCTTCTTCTATGAGCCTCTAGTTATAACGAAATGCATGTGTACTTTATATTACATTGTTATTTAATGCTGAAAATTTTATTATTCCAATTTGTTACTAGGTACGCAAAACCTAACACACAATTTCATATATCTTTTACTTTACTTTACTGCGGCTGACTCCTTTTAGAGGATAAGCCGGCTCCATTGATATCCCCAATTAAGCCTCTCCATGCCGGGCGGTTGGCAGCCATTTCGGATCATAAAGAGGGCCAATGACGCTCCCAGTGACGCGGACCATAAACATTGCGTAAACCTAGGAGTTCCATGTCCGATTTGATTGTTGCAAGCCATGTCTTCAGTTGTCCACCTCGGCGGCGGCGCCAGTTTGCACATTGACCTGGGTTCATCACCTGCCGTACCAGTTCGTCTTCGGGTTTGCGTAGTACGTGCCCGAACCATTGAAGTCGACGATGTTGGATCCAGACGGATAGTTGCATGATGTCCCCACATTGGTGACGAACAGATGCGTTCGACACCCGGTCCATCCATTTTGTCTTTGTGATGTACCTAAGGCACCAATGGTCGAATACTTCGAGCTTTTTGGAGTCCTCAGAACGTAATGGCCAAGTCTCACAGCCATACAGTAGCACAGGGCGAACAGTAACCTGGTAGACTCGGATTTTCGTTTTGAGGCCATCCCCTCCTCAACGTGGTACGACGGTGTCAACCATGTTTTGATGGCCGATCGTACATGGGCTAACGGGGCCATGGCGGTGGTGTCACCAGGGCGTGGTGGATTTCCGACCGGCAATCGGATCTCCTATAAAATACCACATGAGCCCGATGACGGCACCATGACTCGGCGTGTGTTCCCCGCCACAAAAGGGGACAACAGCCACAGGATTACATGGACTCCTGGACAGTACCCCGTACTTCCGAATGGCGAATGAGCTCTCAACAGCCACCGGCAACCATAAAACTTACTGCTGCCTTGCAGACTGCGCTTGGATGTGCAAAGGCTAGAGGTGCGTCCTCGACCAAAAAGCCGAGTGGTGAGGGGACACCACTTGTACCAAATTCCCAAGAAACTCCATGAAAACTCCATGAAAATGTCACAATCTATGAATACCGTTCATGCTACGGCGTCCCTGGCAAGCGACGCGCTCTGTGCTCCCCCAGAGGCTAGGTTGTCAAGTGAAAAGCTATCTGGTTTTATCAGCGCGAAAACACCTATTTATTTCGGGTGTTGGAATGTTCGAACACTGCTTGATATCGGCAGCCAAGCAATCACGGCCAAATCTTTATATGACTACCAGATTGAAGTTGCATGCCTGTCTGAAGTCCGACTGCCCGGCACAGGATCAACGAAGATAAAAGTACCGTCGGCAGAATCAACGTACTTGATGCATCACAGCGGACCAGTTGACGGGTCCGGACAACACGGTGTAGCCATTCTACTTGGTCCTACGGCGCAGAGAGCCATGCTGGCTTGGAATCCTGTATCACCGAGGATCGCAACGGTACGACTGAGAGGGAAACCTTTCAACATCACAGTGGTAGCCGTCTACGCACCAACCCTCGCAGCTGATTCAGATGTGAAAGATGAGTTCTACGACCAACTGCAAGAGACTATCAACGGAATTTCCAGAGGCGACATACTGTTTGTCGCTGGTGACTGGAACGCACGAACAGGACCTTCTGACTCATCCACCAGACACATACTGGGAAAGTTTGGTCTAGGTGAACGCTGCGAGAACGGAGCACGACTTATCAGCTTTGCAGATGTCAACCATATGTGCGTTACCAATACGCGTTTCCAACACCCTCGGAAGCATTTGCTCACCTGGTATTCAAACGATGGTCACACAGCCAATCAGATCGACTACATTCTGGTACGGTCGCGTTGGATGTCTTCTGTCGAAGATTGCAGGTCATACCGAGGAGCTGAAACTGGCAACCGAGGAGGGTCCGACCACACTCTAGTACGTGCCAAATTGAGGCTTCATCTCAAGTCCCGACGGCGCCGTCAACCTACGAGACGCCTGAATGTTGCAACCCTAACGGACCCATCCCGTTGTACAGCACTATCTGCCTCAATCACTGCAAAGTTGACTTCCGATGACGATGGAACTCATGCCGTAGATAAAACCAATGTGGAGCATCAATGGAATAACTTGAAACTCTCTACTCAGCAAGCTGCGCTTGAAACGCTCGGAACCATCAAAAGTCACCATAAAGACTGGATCTCTGAACGCACGATGCGGGCGTCACAAAAAGCAAGAGATGCCCGGATGAATAACGCGCCTAATTATCGCCACCTGAGACGTGAAACCACGAGGTCTGCTCGGGCTGACCGTAAGCAGTACTGGGATGAAATGGCTTCCGCCATGGAATCGGCTGCAAACGTCGGTGATTTCGGGGGTCTCTTCCGTCTTATACGTAAAGCATCCGGTAAGCGCAATGCAGAGACAATTCTACGCAGCGCAACAGGAGACTTGATTTCTGATGTCAATGGCAAAATCGCAAGATGGGTTGAACATTTTTCGCAGTTATTGAACCGACCATACAGTGGCCGCTCCCCACCGCAACCACCTACAACATCTACACCCAGCTACGACGTGGACTGCTCTTCCCCAACTGAGGTTGAGATCGCTACGACCATCCAGCGCATGAAGAACAAGAAATCCCCCGGTGAAGATGGAATACCTGCAGAGATCTACAAGGCCTGTATAGGCACACTACTGCCATCAATCCATCGACTGTTCTCTTCTATCTGGGAACAGGAAGCATGCCCGTCAGACTTCGGAATGTCAATCCTGCTACCGTTTCCCAAAAAGGGTGATAGATCAAGGTGCGAAAACTACCGTGGTATCAGTCTTCTCAACACCGCATCCAAGCTGTTGGCGTCGATTCTATTGAACCGCTTCTGTAATGAGCGGCATGCCCGTACCCGTCCCAATCAGGGTGGATTCCGCCCAGGCAAAGGCTGTGTTGATCAGATCTTTACATTACGGCGAGTTTTGGAACATCGCAACGAATTTCAACAACCAACCGTCGCTTGTTTTATTGATTTCCGAGCTGCTTTTGACTCTGTTGATCGCGACTCCCTATGGAACATCATGCTGCTCGACGGAATGCCCATAAAACTCGTCAATCTGATCAAGGCCTACTATGCAGCCACCAAAGCCAGAGTACGTGTTTACGGAGAAGAATCGGATGAATTCAGTCTGCACACTGGGGTTCGACAAGGATGTCCCTTGTCACCCATATTGTTCAATTATGCGGTTGACTGGATTCTGAGCAACGCGCTAACTGGGTTCCGAGGCGTTCAAGTATCAAATAACCTATGGCTGACGGATGTTGATTACGCAGACGATGTTGTTCTCCTTGCTGACAGCTTTGGGAGCATGCAAACCGTTTTGGATCAAGTGGCCCAGTTTTCATCAGCCGTTGGTCTGGAAATCAATGCCGACAAAACGAAAGCCTTCGCCATCGGTGTATCTTCATCTGATGAGCAGCTCACGGTGTACGACAGCCCAATCGAAACAGTCGACGATTTTACGTACCTTGGCTCAAAAATACTTCCAACTGGTCAAGCAAAGAATGAAGTCCGAACACGCATCGACCGTGCCAGACTTGCTTTCTTACAATTGAAGAACTCACTTTGGAGAAGAAGTGAAATCAGCCTCAAAACGAAAATCCGAGTCTACCAGGCTACTGTTCGCCCTGTGCTACTGTATGGCTGTGAGACTTGGCCATTACGTTCTGAGGACTCCAAAAAGCTCGAAGTATTCGACCATTGGTGCCTTAGGTACATCACAAAGACAAAATGGATGGACCGAGTGTCGAACGCATCTGTTCGTCACCAATGCGGTGACATCATGCAACTATCCGTCTGGATCCAACATCGTCGACTTCAATGGTTCGGGCACGTACTACGCAAACCCGAAGACGAAATGGTACGGTAGGTGATGAACCCAGGTCAATGTGCAAACTGGCGCCGCCGCCGAGGTGGGCAACTGAAGACATGGCTTGCAACAATCAAATCGGACATGGAACTCCTAGGTTTACGCAATGTTTATGGTCCGCGTCACTGGGAGCGTCATTGGCCCTCTTTATGTGCCGAAATGGCTGCCAACCGCCCGGCATGGAGAGGCTTAATCCGGGATATCAATGGAGCCGGCTTATCCTCTAAAAGGAGTCAGCCGCAGTAAAGTAAAGTAAGTAAGTTTGCATTTGCTTGTCCTGACCTTAGCAGTCACACCGTCATACTTCACCTGTGTCAAATATTCGCAATGTTCGGGATGCCTTCGTACATTCACTCAGACAGAGGTTCTTCCGAGGTACAAAATTTTCTTCGGGAAAAAGGTATAGCTTCGAGTAGAACGACTCCTTATAATCCCAAAGGAAATGGACAGGTAGAAAGAATGAATGGTACCTTATGGAAATCGATCCTTCTCGCTCTCAGATCAAAAAGGCTTTCAGTTGAAAACTGGGAATACGTGCTGCTGGACGCATTACATTCAATCCGTTCATTATTGTGCACATCTACCAACGAAACTCCTCACGAGCGTCTTTTTCGACACAATAGAAGGTCGACTTTTGGTAACACACTCCCAACCTGGCTTACTGTTCCTGGCAAAGTTTTACTCAAGAAGAATGCTAGAGTTTCTAAATATGACCCTCTGTGGAAGAAGTTGAACTAATTCATTGCAATCCTAACTATGCGCATGTTCGTTTTCCTGATGGAAGAGAAGATACAGTATCTATCCGTCAATTAGCCCCGAAAGGCTCCGACGCACTGATGAATGAAGCTGGAACTAATATGGGACTCTGTGAAAATGAACCGGTTGTTGCTGATGAACAAACCTCCTATAATGACGATACCGATAATGATAATGTTAAAGCAAATGGTGAATCTACGGATAACTCAAATGCTCGTGACCTATCAGAGAATCTCGAAAACCTTATCAATCAACAACAACGTGTTCATCCTTATAACTTACGAAGTGGAAATGTTTAAATACTATGTTTTCTCAATCCTCTTTGAATTGTTACTATAACATTCTTGTTCCGACTCTGACGCTACGCTACAAATCGCAGTGGAGGAGAATGATATGATTGTTTATTTGTACACACATTTATATTCACACCGTTCGTATACTAACATGTTTTGCTTTGTCTTTTAGCATGTATATCTGCATTATATGATGAATAAAGCCTAATATTTTAGGCAACTCTTTCTTCTGGTTTCCGACTCAATCTGCCCGTTTTCTGTGTTTTTTACTGTGATTCAGTGGATGATCAAGAATGTGTTAATCTGACTTCTCTTCATTACCTCGCCTGGAATAAGAATCTCTCATAGCGCATTAGGGCCACTTGTAGAGCCTAACGTGTCATAAATGTAAACAAAAAAATCCGATCTCAAGTAATGATAAAATCGCACATTCATACATATGTTCGATTTCACATTACTTAACCAATATGTTAGTGGGTTTGTGATGTAGTACTCGGACCTACAAATGAGTACCGAGTAAGCATTAAACGCGTGCGTTTGTAAAATTCTATTTTTTATTCATTCTGATTATGCAGATCATCCTGGTCGAAAATGACCTAACCCGCACGCCTTCTTAGTCATAACAATTATTCATGTTTAAAATGCATAAATTAGAACACTGAGGACGATCTATAAGATGTAGTCTAGAAATGGTTTTATTATTTACCTGCAAAGAAGTCGCCAACTTTTCTTGTAAAATATCAATTTGGCCCACTTTATTGTTTGCATCATCAAGTTTACTGCGGAATTGTTGGCATGTTTCCACTTGTAACCGCAGTTCCGCCTGGCAATTGGATAAACAGGAATTGCTCTCTGCCATCTTGACTGTTAATTTTTGTAGGTTACCATCTAATTCCAGTTTCTGGTTCTCAATTTGCATTAATCTACGAGCAATATATATAAATACAATGCAGTAAATAAAAATATCAGAGAATATACCAGTTAAAAGAAGAAGATAAATTTGCAGTCAATCGGACGTTAACCGAAGTAACTTCCAGTCTGACTACTGGCGTGATACATCCAATCGTACTGCCAATGAAATAACTGAACTTTGCGGTACTAAAAGGATGCAGTTTCCCATGGCTAAAATAAATTATCTTTTAGCTTATTCTACCAAAGAGTGTTTTACTTATCAATGTCACCATTCACAAGCTTCAGACGAACTGAGAAGGGAAACGATTAGCGAAGTTACCTGAGAATATTCCTCGCCAATACACACAAAGTCGACTTTCTGTAGCATTCTTGAACTCGAGTAGTCCAGTGGGAAATGACTATGATTTAGGCAAAATTGGCGTTCGTTGATGAAACTAACAGAGCGACAGAATATGACCTGATCTGCGTTCTGAGTAACTCATTTTTTTTTCCAGTAGTGTTCTTTCTTTAACAAAATATTTCGGCAGCCTTTACCGGCAGCCTGCTTTAGTTGGTCCATCCTCACTAGTTTGATTTGTAAAACTAATGAAGTAAGTGCGTTATTTCCTCTGGCCATATTATTTATACTTCAAACTGATCTTTCACTAGCTATTTTCGTGACATATGTGTGTGTATGCATTTCCGTAACTGTTATTTTCATCTAACTAAGTGAGCCTAGAGTGGTTAAATAAGAATTTACGATAAAATAGAAGTCCGATTGACCAATGCACGTGTTAAATATCAATTCAAACCACTCAGGTTGTACTTAGGATAGACTTGTCAGTAACATATAATTAAACAATAATTGGTTGTGCGGGTGATGGTAACAATTCTTTAACAGCAAGCTTTGTAACGACAATCCCATTGTATTTAACCAGTCGTTGAACAACATAAGAAAACTACCGCCAGTCGCAATGCACTGACGCGTTTCGACCTTCTATGATCATCATCAGAGTATGACGGCAAACTGACTAGCGAGGATCAAACCGCATTGCATATATATGGAAGGCAAATTAAGATATGCGGCTCTCACCTCTAGTAGTCTTGCATAAATTGTACGTGACTGGAAATGTTGGCTGCACAATTTATATGCAGTCACGAACATTAGTTGTTTGTAGCTTTCGCCACACACATATATAGACAATACAATTAAACAATAATTGATTGCGCGGGTGGTGGTAACAATTCTTTACAAACAGCTAATGTTCGTGACTGCATAGAAATTGTGCAGCCGACATTTCCAGTCACGTATAATGTGCGCAAGACTACTAGAGATGAGAGCCGCATATCTTATTTTGCTTTTCATATATATGCAATGCGGTTTGATCCTTGCTAGTCAGTTTGCCGTCGTACTCTGTTGATGAACATGGAAGGTCGAAACGCGTCAGTGCGTTGCGACTAGCGGTAGTTTTGTTATACTGTTCGACGACTGGTAAAATACAATGGGATTGGTGTTTACTTCAAGCTCGCAAACTTGATTTAAAGAATTGTCAGTAACATTTGTTTTCATAACATTAAATAGGCGCACGACACGCATATGCATGTGTATGTGTATGCATAACTAAAAAGATTCAGTTAAATATAATTTATACACATGTACGTATATCGAAATGAAACAGTAGTCCATAGACATTAATTTACCCTTTGCACGCGTCAGACTAATTATTAATTCTAAACATTTGAAATGCTGTATTATTAGAATGATCTCAATAGAGCGACAGACTAATTCTTGTACTGCTTCGCCAACAACTTTTAATATTTTTTTAATATACATGTCAAACGATGTTTCATAATATGCAGCTTGTGAACATCAAAACGAAATGCAAAATTAGCAGCATATTTGATTGCATTCTTAATTAATCGAATAATTATACTAAATTTAAATTGTCCCCCCTAAATTTATATATACCTCATCACAAACTTTGCTAGGTGTGTGTAATATTGGTGTCCAATTATCATTTACCTCTATTCAAACACACAAAAAGAACAACATATACTTATACCTAAAACAAGTCTACATGCACAAATACATATAAACATGCAAAAAAGATATGCATAAATATTTACATACAGCATACACGCATAAATTCACACATAGATGCTGCAAACATACATACACATAAAAATGCATATTAACATACATTTATCTATACATATATACACACATACATTCATACTATATATATATATATATATATATATATATATATATAAATGAATATTAACATACATACAATCATATCCACATACATATATACATACGTAAATACATATATGTATAAATGCATCCATATTTGCAAAACCATACATACATGCATACATACATACATACAAGTATGCATACCTACATAAATGCAAATTAACATACATACATACATACATACATACACGCATTCTAGCATATTAACATGCATGCATATAGACAGACAAAAATACATTCAAACGTACATTCGTACGTATAGAAATACACAAATACATTCATACATGCATAAACGCACACATACATGCATACTTACACACATATACATTTACCCATTCATGCATATATGCATACGTGCATAAATACATACATACATACAATTACATAAATACATACATACAGACATACATGAGTACGTACGTACGTACAGACCAGCATACACGCATGCATATATACATACAGAGTTACTGATCTCGTCTTTTAGATTGAAAAATCGTTATTGCTCACAATCAGGAGACATAAAGTAAAGAGAAAATGCGGGAAATTGAAATAAAACTTGATCACGTGGCGGAACACGGGTAATTTCGTCAAATTAGCATAATTAAATTATGTTGATGTAATGCTGTTTTGATAGTAGTTATACTAATGTGAACAAAATTTACGAGTGTACTAATCTAAAATCGTCAGTTATCGCTGTGACTGCCCAGACGTTATGAAGCGTTATATCTATATTAAAATTATGATGTTCGAACCTTGATCTAATAGCGATTAATTCATATGTACTAATAGAATCGTATACAAAATGAGTTACCTGGATTTGTTTGTCATCTATAGATAGTTTAAGGTGAGCTGAATAGCGCCAGTTAATTTTGTGGCTGCGAAAACGACTTCGGGTATTACAGCTACCAGGTTTACATTCAAAGAGTACTAATAACGCGATACCCCCACGAGTGAGAACTACATAACTCATACCCCATACATACATTGCGGTTTAATCCTCGCATTTGTGCTAATGATGAGCATACAAGTTAAAAACGCGTCAGTTTATGCCACCGACTGTAAATTTGCTGATTTTGAACCGTTCAAATAGAACGGAATTAAAGTTTATACCAAATTTGCAAACTATAATTAAATAATTATTCCCACGTTTGCTAGCATTGACAGCTTAATTGATAAGCTTATATAAGAGTAGTGGAGGGTGCAAATTTGTTATTTTCATGGCTGCATTTAAACATACAAGTAAAAATTATCGTCAATTACAAGTTAAGCGAGACGATTACAAGTATAAGATGCACTTTCTTATTTTAGGCCCTTTAAATATACACTGCGGATTGGTTCTTGTTAATCATTCCTTCGTTGCTCTCAGATAATGATCATGAAAAATCGAAACTCGTTAGTACGTACGACTGACTGCAGTATTGCCATGTTGTGCGATTTTTTAAATAAACTAGGGTTGGTTTTTATCTCAAATTGGCTAACTTCGTTAAATCAAGTGTCATCGCTACCCGCGCAATCAATGTTTACCCAATTGAATGACTTATACGTGTGTGACAAAAGCAGCAAACAGGCAATGACCGTGATGTATAGTAATTGTGCAGGCGGCATTTCCAATCACGTAAAGAATACGCTCGACTACTAGAAGTGACACCCGCATATCTCATTCTGGTTTCCAAATATATGCAATGCGGTTTTATCCTCGCTGGTCAGTTTGACGCCGTACTCTGATGGTAAACATGGTAGGTCGAAACGCGTCAGTGAGTGCGATCGGTTTGAATGTGGGATAATATTATTATCCAACATTCTTCACTTAAATATATAGTGGTTAAAGGGCGTAATACCGGCTCCTACTGATGAGTCGCCAGTAAGCACGAAACGAATGTGCATGAGATTATACTTTTCGTTCATGCTGCCTTTGGTTTATCCTTCTGGTCACAACTGAACTAATTTGTTACCAGGTTCGCAACACCTAATACATACTTGCATATATATTAGTTCTTCGCAACAAACAGTATTTAAATGACCGTGACTGCTTAAGAAGTGTGCATTATAACTTGCGGTCAACTGCATTGTATGCGTGACCACTAGGAATGGGAGTCACATTACTGATTTCCAACGCAGTGCATGTAGTTTGCAAGTTCATTCAAATTGATCAGTTTGTTATTGTGTATTGTTCATGACAATTAAAGATTGAAAAGCGGTAGCTTTCAAAATAAATAAATAAAATGGTATTAATGCTAACCTCAAGTAAGAAAACTTCAATTAAGTAATTATGACCATTCGCGCATTAAATTACTGTTTTATTTACTGGCTTATATGTATGGTGACAGTTGTCAAGTGAAGCTAACAATACCACTCCACTGAATTTTTCTTTACAAATTTCCCGTAGATTTTTGTCACTTTAGTGTTCCTTATTTAAGGAGGATACAATGCGAGGTGGACAGGTTAAAGATACCGTGATTATTTTTAATGGTTAAGAGAACGATGCAACGGAATGGTCTCAATAGTCAGGCTAGCTTGACGTCTAAGCGGATTTCTGAGATTGTACCAAAATTGAAGCATTCCGCTCTCTTACAATAATAATAATAATAATAATAGCATTGTGTCTATAATGATTTCAATGATTGGTGCGCAGAGCGAGCTTCATATGTTGATTCTCCGTGATTTGCGCTCGCGGGATGTTGCTTTGCACCATTCGTTTCCAGTGGTTAGTATGAACGATGATGAAGCCTTCGGAAGAAAGGGACGAATCCGCACCCAGCCAAAACGAAGACAAAATCGATGCGTACTTGGAAATGGGAATCAATCGGATCTATGCGAAACTGATAGTGCAAAGCAACAACCCGCGAGCTCAAATCGCGTAGAATCAAAATTGCGTCTATAAGTTGACAAAATTGACAGGAGTCATATTGACACGCCAAGTATAACCAACGATATCAGTTAATATTAGTGTATATACACTACACCAAAACACGATAAATGCATTGCTACGTAAATTTTTAGTAAAAACCTACCATTCCATTCTCGTTACAACTTTATACATAATGTATAGCGAATAATGCACGCATACCTGGCTTGTAAATCTGAAATTGTGCATGTCAGCTTTTCATTTTCTGTTGATAGATCTTCGTTTTCTTTCAGTTGACCTTCATTAATTTTTCTCTGTTCCTAAAACACATAAAGATAATTTGAGTTTGTAAGAACATCGCCATCATCATCATCATCATCATCATCATCATCATCATCTTCATCTTCATCCTCATCATCACCATCATTATTACTATTATTATTATTATCATTAATATTTATTTTATTATCATCATCATCATCATCATCATCATAGATAACAATACAGCAGCCTTTAATATCGGGAGCCTCACTGCCACATAAGCATGAAGAAAATATTTAAAATAATAATAATAATAAATAATAAAAATAATTATTATAAAAATCTTAATTTAAAACAATAGCATTTTTAAACAAAAGTGATTGACTAACGGAATGATCTAGTTCAGATGGAGATACGTACATAGGCAACACACAGAATTGAGGCCACCCAGAAGTCCACACAACAGGATTTATGTCAAGTAAACTTTAAGGTGGGACATGGAAGGATATCGCTTATCAGTCCCGAATAATGCCTACCACACAGCGTTAAACAAACACAATACACTGATGCTTCATTGCCGCTGTGTTGGCTGTAAACAAGCATTGGATCGCCCATCCCTAGTGAATTTATTCTACATTAATCACCAGATTGTATATATCAGATGGAATTGACCGACGAGCTCCAAAATGCTCTAATGATGGCGGTAAAAAAACGACGTCGTCAATGTTTACTTGCAACGAAGAGAAATGCATTTTGAAATGGAACGCATATGGTGCTATTTAAGGGATGCGAGCATAACATTTATTATCAACATTGACTTAGCGTCAGATTAATGCCATTTTATAAATAGATCTGTTTTGAATGAGAATAGCGCAGTTACCACGAGTTGTTTTTTCTGTAATTATGGTATCAACCCTGAAGATGGGACTTGAAATGAAGTCACGAAAATTTGGATAAACCTCGGAAAATCTGATTCCAACTTCATATTCAGACAAGCAACCGACTGACGGCTTCAGAGTGACGGGGCAAATGCGAACCCATCAATCAATGCCAAACTGTAAAGGGTATTAACCGGTATCTGAATCCAAAAGTATGGTTGCTGAGTCGGTACATGGTACAAACAAGATATACTAGCACACAGCGTTACACCAGCACAATACACTGATGTTTCACTGCCGCATAACCCTGATATTCAAAGATGTGGGGGCTGTGAATGAACACTAGGTCGACTATTCCTAATGAATCGATCTTTCATTAATTACCAGATTCTATATATCAGATGAAATCGGCTCACTAGTTACTCAATTTTCTTATGAAAGTGGCATAAAAACGACATCGCCAATTATTTTTTAAATTTTCTCGGAGAGCTACCTTTATATATTCCAATGCCGCGTTTTGCGTACGCGGGTAGTAGCTTTGCACGGACATTTACAAAGATCCGATTGATCACAATTTCCAATTTTTTTTCTTTGATCGGGTTGAGTTTTTGTTCGTCCCAATGGAAATGCGGTTCTATCACATCTTTGTTTACTGGCGACGTTTCGGTGCCTACTTTCCAGCACCATCCTCAAGCCACTATACACAGCACAATACTCATAATAGCAGATTTACCACATTTGCTTAAAAAGTACTTGAGTATCAAATATGATGCCACAGTCGCTACACTTATGAAACAGTACAAGAGGAAGAAGATGCAGATTGTTAGGCAAGTGGAAAATACCTCGTTCCTTAATAAAAGTTTAAAATTTAATGTTATACCGAAATGTTTTAGGTTTAAATTTTTATTCGTTTTGGATAAAGTAGGAAATACTCTTAAGCATGATCTTTGTTTACATTTAATAAAAATATCGATTAATAAACTAAGCAAACGTAAATTTGAACTGATTAGAGAGAAGATTAAACTAAGATCCATATTACTCGCGAGATTACATATGTTGGATTTCAAACACATTGAAGATTTCACAGACAAAACGAAGGATTATGAAATTTTTAAAAAATTAGACAAAGGCATGAAAAAAAACTAGCAAACTTAGGAATAAATTGCCCTTGAGAAATAAGAGAATTGATGGGGTCATGTCCAAACGTTTAGTTAATTTATCGAAAATGGATCTCAAGGAAGACCAAAAACAAATTCTTAATCTTGGACTTAATACTGCGATCCCTATTGATTACGTACCTAGGAATGAGATAATTACGTAAACAGTAATAAAGATTGCCCAGTTCCTCCAAGACAAAGATAAGACTAGGTTTGAATTGGATGTGTCCAAAGCGGTGTTAGAGCATAAAACCACATTTGATTAAATCTGCTATTGTGAGTATTGTGCTGTGTATAGTGGCCTGAGGATGGTGCTGGAAAGTAGGCACCGAAACGTCGCCAGTAAACAAAGATGTGATAGAACCGCATTTCCATTTGGACGAACAAAAACTCAACCCGATCAAAGACAAAACAAAATTGGAAATTGTGATCAATCGGATCTTTGTGAAACTGTCCGTGCAAAGCTACTACCCGCGTACGAAAAACGCGGCATTGAAAAGACATCGCCAATGTTTAATTTTAACGAAGTGCACTGCGTTTTAAGGGATGTAAGCATATTTATTATTAACATTAACCTAGTGTCAACTAAATTCCATTTCAGAACTAAACAGTTGGCATCTAGATTCGAGAATCCTCATATATCTCACAGAGACCCAAAGATTATTCCTATGGCAGCCAAGAATGTCACATGTGGTAATACCTGAATTGTGCATTGTGGAACCAATCTTCGTTCGAATCTGGAAGTTTCGGCTCCAAGACCAGTTATTTATGAATTCGAAATAACTTTATATTTTTGTCGGAAAAAGGTTGTTCGAGCGTTCCTACATCTACTTTAGATTTATTTTTACAAAAAACCTGAGTTCAAATCTACAGCAGATAAGCGCATGGGCCAAGTCGAGAGAAATGTTCCAAAAAGAACAATAATTCTAGATGAAACCACACCAACTATAAATAACTGCTATATAATCTACTTGAGTCCATCGTCATATCGGGGCTGGAGGATGCCATGTGGCACAACGCCTTACACTACGTCTGATGTTTGTGCTACTTAAGTGTAATCTATGTTTCGCGCAGCTATCCTACATTTGTTGCGCGTCGAGCTTAAAGTTTATCTTCACCTACATGAAATTCGGCGATAAATAAGCGCCAAACTTGAGCATTCATATCACCCACAACAAGGACTACATCTGAACTTCGTGTTATGCTTAGTAAGGAGAATAGTTCGGAGTAAAAAGCGTCCTGGCTTTCGTCTGTGCTGAAATAGGTAGGAGCATATGCAGATACAACGAAAAGGCAACGTTTATCACTGTTTCTTGCGTTGAATTTAGTAGATTTATTTAAACTTGAGCACAAATTTGGCTATTTCCAGAAATCCATTCAGTTAGGCAAGCTTCAACTTGTGAGCTAATACCAACACCCCATTTATCGTCTAGAAAAAACCTCCGTGGAACCAGAGATTTGAAGTCAATAACACGTAGATAAGGATTGTGCATTCAGTTCCGTAATACTTGTAGGATCCTGTTTTGTGTTTCAGATAAGCAACGTACATCGATTTCTATTTCTTCCAAGGTATGTGCAGGAATTTTCTGTTTTCCAGTTTGTTTTGATGTTCACACATTAAATGCGTTGACATTAAAACCTAACCAAGCTTTAATGGACAGTATTTTACATGAACGATTTTCGATATTTTGCAATGCGATATTGGACCGATAGCCATCATATTCAGAGCATCTAAAAGAGCGTTATTTTTAAATTTGGAAAACGAAAGAGATGGAAGAGAACCAGAAACGGAGATAAAGGTGTCTGATTTCGCTTATCCATCCTGCACGAATGAGCACATAAGGCGACCGTTTCTATACTTCGCGATGGCGGATGAAGTGCGTATTCATTATAATTTGCATTGTTCAGGGTTATATTTGTGCTGTAAAAGAACACTAGATCGCTCATTCCTAATAGTGGATATCTATGAAAGTACTTTCTCGCTTCTTAAAGCAAGTATTTCCTGACTGGCCTAATTGCCGTGAGACTCATCTTCAACTATCTTCCAATCTGTTTTGGCTACGGCACCAAGATCCTAACATGTTTACATAATTCCAAAACTAACATTTCTCTTGGTTTTTCTTAATCGTTCCACTCTCACGTTATCATAAAAACCATTTTTCGATATCTTGCAAACGCATCACACCTATTTGGTAAAGGTAATCTGTCCTTTAAAGCTACCTCTTATGTCAGATCAATTAATTCCAATTTTAGTAGCTACCGGCTGCACAATTGCTACGTAGTCACGAGCATTAACTTGTTGCAGCTTTCGCCACATATATATAGATAATACAATTAAACAATCAATGATTGCGCGGGTGGTGGTAACAATTCTTTGAATCAAGTCTGCGAACTAGTCGTCGAACAGCATAGCAGAGCTACCGTCAGTCAACCGTACCACAGTTTAATCCTAGATAGTTAGTTTGCGATCGTACTCTGATTATGATAATGGAAGGTCGAAACGCGTCAGTAAGTGAAACTGACGGTAGTTATGCTATATTGTTCGATGAAAGGTTAAATAGAACGGGAATGATGTTTACTTCAAGCTCGCAAACTTGATTCAAAGAATTGTTACTGCCACCCGTGCAATCATTGCTTGTTTAACTGTATTATCTATGTATATGTGGCAAAAGCTGGAAAACAATAATGTTCATGACTGGATAGTAATTTTGCAGCCGATATTTCCAGTCAAGTGAAATGTATGCGAGACTACTAGAGGTGAGATGAATGAATTGAATGATGCCATGCTTACCGCGAAATGCGATAACTAATATCGATCAAGGCCAGAGTGTATGGATTTACTGGAGTAACAAATGTTCAGAAATTGTTTTAATTCTCAATTTCGATGAACTATAGCATAAATTGATATCCATCAGGTTGGCACCATGTACCGACTCGGAAACCATAGTGTTAGTACCATGTACCTTTTCGGTAGAAAAATGTTGGTATCGGTTACTAACGCAATAGCCATAGTGTTCGTATCCTTTACAGACACGGTAGTGTGAGTTAGCGTTGAAGTCGCATTGTCGTAGACTTTATATGACGTTAGCTTCACTATTGCAGGTTTACACATTCGTCTAGGAGATTGTACCGTCCTATTATTCCACATTCTTCTACCAAATATATATAGTGGTTAAAGGGCGTAATACCGGCTCCTACTGATGAGTCGCCAGTAAGCACGAAACGAATGTGCATGAGATTATACTTTCCGTTCATGCTGTCTTTGGTTTATCCTTCTGGCCACAACTGAACTAATTTGTTACTAGGTTCGCAACACCTAATACATACTTGCATATATATTAGTTCTCCGCAACTAACAGTATTTAACTGATATATACATCCTATCCGATGTGAAGTCTCGAGTTAGGTTGCAGCATGCAATTAACAGTACTCAATTGGTGACGGAGCGAAAATAAGCGCACCAGATGAGGACAATAAGTCTGGGCTTCTAAAACAAACTTCAGCCACTAGCGCCCTAACCACACAAGCCTCGGGCAAATATTCCGGTTCTGTCGTAGGTGGCCACCCGTATATGAAAAAATAAAACCGAATATAAATCATTTATCATTACTATGCACGGGTGGTCTAGTTTTATTCACCCAATACATAACCGTTAATATTTTTCTTAGTGAAGCAACACGGAAGCATCAGTGTTATAAATTCTTCTGCATTGCTGAGTACGACAGGGATGACAAAAAGGAAATGTAATACAATAAAGTCTGGCGTTTAACAAAATTTTCAATAAATTGTTATTCTGGCTCTAAAAAATGCAATAGGGAATATTGGGAACTTCAGATGATAAAATATGCACAGGAATTCTTGCTACTCCAAAATGAGTTTAATAGACGAAACAAGAAACTTACGGCTAGTTGAGTTGTTAAACTAGCAGCACGTGATTTTGACGCTTCTAACTGTTTGTTAACGCGAGATAAAGTGGACTCTTTGTCATCCAACGACATCATGGACTCCTCCAGATCTTTGGTAAGTTTAAAAGTTAGCTGGCGCTCTTCATTGAGTTTATCTTCAATTGTCTATGGATTATGAAACAATACAGGTAGCGCGTTTAGCAATAAATAATGAGTTGCACAAAATTAAATAAAATCAAGCAAGATAATCAGAATATAGCTAAAATTCCTTAAAATAACATTCGGTTATAGCTAAATACACTAGCACATTTTGCCAAAATTTACATCAACGCCATCATAAAAAGCTTCACATCAAAATAAAGTATAGATGCTTCATTGACAAATTGTTTTTGTGCGAAAATAAATATTAACTGCCAGTGGTAAGACGTTACTTCAGTCTGGTTAGCAACAACTAAGCAACCATTGATTGTGTGGGAAGTGATAATTATTTCAATCAAGTTTGTGGGCTTGAAATGAAAACTTAACGCATTTTATTTAACCAGTTGCATACCACACATATTGTACGAGTTTCCACCTTTCATGATCATCATCAGAGCATGACGGTAAACTGATTAGCGAGAATCAAATCGCAGATCATAAGTAGACTATGGAAAATCAGATGTATAAATATCTCCCGTAGCAGTCTACAAGTATTCACTGCACAATTTCTTTGCAGTCACGAACATGGACATTTTTCAACATAATCTACACATGCATATGTTGTGTTATTTTAATCCTCTTGTATGTAACTAGTCATACAAAATAGCAAAACAACAGAACGTCGCACGTACGGGCGCGTTTCTAACTTCAATGACATCGTCAGAGTACAACGGCAAACTGACTAACGAGGGTGAAATCGCAGTGCGTATATAAGCTATGGAAAATCAGTTCCTGCACATAGTAGTCTCGCATACGCTGTAAAAATCGTCTACACCATTTCCATGCAGTCACGAGCATTAACTTCTTGCAGTTTTCTCAACATGTGTTTAAGTTATACAATGTAAAAAAAAAACATTGCTTGCGCGGGTGACGATAGCACCACTTTAACTCAAGTTCGCGAACTTGGTCCAAATGCCTTAGTACGCCATGTCTAATACTCATTTACAAAAAAACACATACGAATGTTGTTCTAAGAAAAAGAGAACGCAAACATGAGACAATGCAACCACATTTACGAATATACCGTTTTAGCCCGATTAGCCTCTTGAAGACGTTTGTTTAATTCCGCGTTTAATTTATCGAGACCGAGTCTTGATGTTTGATAGGTTTCACGCTCGACACGAATATCATTTTCGAACTCCTTTAATTAAAGCAGAAAAGAAAAATAAAAATAGAAAACATGATCATATTAGAATAATTTCATATAGGCTCCAACTAAAGGATAGGCTAACCAAGAACTATTACTAATAATATAACTGAAAATTGTGTGGCTTAGTGGTTAGAGTACTGAATTCCATAGCAGAAGTGCCCTGGTTCGAACCCTGTCTGCGGCAAATTCTGAACAGTATGTAAAGTGCTCCCAATAAGGATGAATCCGATCTACTGAATGAATTACCTTTACTACATTATACAATGCTTAGTTTATACTGACAAATGCATGTATAGAATAGGACTGGTGTTTACATCAAGGTCACAATTTATACCTAAATGAATAATATCTTGTACATTGTCAAGGTTTTCAAGTATAGTATTATAAAACACTGAAAATCAGCTTTACAGTCTGTATTAAATGTGATCTCTTTTAGCCGACTTCCTCAGAGACACTAGATATTTGTTTGTATGCTTCTGAATTGGGTGTCGATTGATATGGCTGATCAACTGTTCTTGTCGGGATTTATTTTGATTTCAATAAGTCATCCGGGGTATCTATTTATCTGCTATAAGCATTTCAATTTAGAGAGTTATCTTTCATGCAATGTCCAGAACAGACTCCTCACATGCATACTAGGGCATAGAATTCGATTAGTTATAATAATAAATTATATATAAAATTATAATTCTAATTATAAAAAATATAATATAAAATAGTGAATCCTATTTTAGCAATATAACATTTTTACACTGTACAGATGAGTAAAACCGGAAAACCACATGATTTCACAGAATATATCATAAGTAAACTTTTTGGTTCCAAATTATGTATACTATGTATAAAAATGTCTTAATAGCTTGCTCAAAGGCAAAGATATTTAAAATTAGTTAAGTGCAAGAAATATTTCTTTCATATTTTATAAACACATTTTTTTAAATCATAGCAAGCAAAAGATTGAAATGCGGAATAATGTGAAAAAGTCAATCCAATAATTTACATGCATCCCATCCAAATCAGACTTAAAGCTTTTTCCATTTTGCAGAGATCGGGATGTAATTTAGTTAGTCTATTAAACCAAAAGAATATATATAAAACTAAGATGATGTTTTATATTTAAAGGCCCTCGAAAAACTGATGAGTACACATATACATATAAATAATCGAAAGTGTATTAAAGTACTTTTGTTGTCTTCTCAATCGTCTTTCTGTGTGCACCCTACCTTAGTATTTAAGCGTAGTAAAAAAAGTAACATAGCCACCTAAAAAAAGAAATAATTTTGACACAGTTTAAAATAATTTTCAATATGCATGGTTCTAAACAGAAGGAATCGTGGTAGTTCTAATATACGAAGATAAGTGAAAAATTGAAGGGACAAGTTTCATAAAAAATACTACCTTATTCATGAAGTATAATTATTCAAAGTTTAAATGCTTTATTGTACACAAATTTCTACATATGAGAGGTCTAAGTGTGCATTTTAGCAACACATCCAAAAAGCTCTTACCTTGTTCTTCTTTGCGTAATCAGTTAATATGTTGTGTTTTTCTTTGTTGAGAGCATCAATCACTAGCTTCAGACTAGCTACTTCTAACTGTAGCTCGTTACATTTACTTAACAAGCCGGCAGCTTTCACGTCAGTATGGCAACGGTAATCTGGTTTTTGAGTCAATTGTCTCCTAAACGTGCGTTGATTGTATTAAGATAAAATAAAGTGTAAAGTGATATATGGCACCTCTAAACTCTCGAGTCATGAAACACAATTTTATGTGAATAGGAAGCTAAGTCAAGTTTTAATGAGGATTGGAAAAAAATTATAGGCCTCGATGTTTTAAAGTAAGCCATAAATTAACAGATATTTCATATTTACGTTTATGTGATATTTCAGCTGATGACAGTTTTCGTAAGTAATGTGATTTAAGGAGGACAAATAAAACAAAAGGATCGTTAAACATCACATAAAATTATCGTTTATTATTCTAAATGAATAGACAACAACAATCGTACACTCCGTGTGAGCGCGCCGGAAATATCTTAGATGCTCTTAATAGTTATTAATTCATGTGATTAGTTCAATAAGGCCAGAGAAATGTGAACCGCCTCAAATAATATAAAACTGTATAAATTTTAGTTCAACCACTTTGTGTTTGTAACGTGAATTGAGAAATAAATTAAATGTGGAAGTAAAAAGTTATTATAAAACATGAATATAAAGGAAATTTTCTTTTCGCCAGAAATCAACCTGACTGTAATAAATGGTATAGTCCAATATTTGAGAAGCAAAGGAGATAAAGTTGGATTGAGTACATAAAATATAGAACAATAATCAGGAAGCGTAACAGGTACACAGGCACACACGAATACACACACACACATACGCATTTACCAGTATATATTTATTTATTTGAGGATTAAGTATGCTGCATACAACAGCTTCAGCTTTGCGTATTTCTTTTCGTTTTATCTTTTAAACGTGTTCAGCTATTGCAAAAATATTCTTTCTCATGCCAGCTGTGTTCAATCCAAAATTCTCTTGAATTCGCTTCTTGAGTAATCAACTAGTCCGAACGACATAGCAAGTTGAGCAACTAGGACATTTGTATAATTAAACACTATTAAGCAGGGAGCGTATTATTTACATTTACGTTAAACATGCGGCTTGTTGTATAAACGGACATCCAATATGCAATAGGCATCCGAGAAATCACTGGTATTTAATTCTTCAGGTAAATCTCGCGGATGATGCGTTACTTTTACAAGGTATACTGGCATATATCGTATTTTGGGTGGGTACGTCTTCATTGTTTATGCTCCATGTTTGCTTTAACAAACTTTTCGGAGTACTTGATTTCTAATAAAGCCTGTTTTAGCACCGCCAGTTCTTGACATTGTAGTTCATCGGAAAAGATTTCCCTTATTCTGTAGGAGAAATTTCGTGTCAAAATTCACTTTTGGGAAATTTCGTAAGCGCTTTACTAATAGATGCATTGTCCAGTCCGTTAGTGCTTTCGAAATACGTTTCCTTTTAGACTGCCATCTCTCTGTTTCAATAGCAATACGTTAAGGGAAGACTGTGTTAGACTGAGGGTTTTCGTGCTCGCAATTAAACTAAATTTTATATTCCACGTCGTTAAAATCTTTAATCATGTCATTTGTTTCCACATCTTCATCTATGATTATGAGTGTGTCATCAGCATACCTCAATGATGGTTGGTTTCTATCGATGAATTTACAGAGGTAATTGATGGTTTTGTCAACAAGAATGCTTCTAAAAAGATTTCTGGCGTAAAATGAAATCATCTTTTGAATTAGCAGTTGTAGCTTTGATGCTTCCAGATAGAACATGAAGACATCGTCGAGTAGACTTCCAGGACAATCCATCGCCAACCGATCGACTTGCGTGAAACATTGACTATTAGAATTGAATTGAACATCTTTGGTTCACGTATTGGGGGGAATTTTAGACGACTAGCAGTTATAGGGAATGATGGTTGGTTTCTATCGATAAACGTATGGAGACAACCGATGGTTTGTCAACAGGAATGCTTGTAAATAGATTTCTGACATCGAACGAAATCATCTTTTAAATTCTTAACATTGTACGATTTTACTTTATTTAAAAAGTCAAAAAGTATCGCGAAGATAAGCACATATCCGACAATTCGATTTGTATTGGCTGTAGGATTTATTTTAGTTCTCCCGCCAGTTTGTGCTGTGAAGTAATGATCATTGCATTGCGGACGTTGCCTTACTCGAATGCTAACTTGGCCATAATGTTGTTGTGGAGAGGTTTAGTTTGCCTCATTTCTGTGAGTTACCCTGATAAATTTACTCATAGTAACTAGGTATTCTGTCTCTCGTAAATCTCACTAATAATTTGTCTAAAATATTATTTCTGTTGCTATTTATATATTTATTTCGCTTTTTATGGTTAAATGGCAGTGAAACATTAGTCACTTTAGATATTTTGTATGGCTGGGCATGATCATCATCATTATTGATATTATTGATCTTAACGGCGGCAAATTGCTTGTTTCAACTACTTTTATTAACTTCGGCGTGGCGTACATTCTGACGGCGAACGTGCTGACTGGTTTGGTTTGCTTGAGACGACCTGTGAAGATATCGGTTTCATTATAATTCGCATCATCAGTTCTTTGTCGATTTGCTTCACTGGGTTTTTAAGTCGCACGCCCTATTTAATCCTCGGTAGTTTCCGACCTTTCTTTACTTCTGTTCATCATCAAGAGCATTGTTCAATTGAGTTTTACCATCAAGAGTTCGCCTGGCTTCATTAATCTAATCTCTTTGTTGTGCCGCAATTCGTTGAGAACTTCTGTGTTCTCCCTCTATATAAATTTTATTTGCCCCACAATAAAATAATTATAGGTAACACGGAATTCAGCCTTAAATAGGAAGCAGAATCCAGCTTCTTGTGAAATTCCTGATGCTACATCATCATATAGACTCTCCAGTGTAATTTTTGTTTTTATCTCTGTCGTCTTACTCTTATTGTCCAGCAATATGCAAACATCTGGTCCGGATAATAAGAACTCTTTCTGCGCTTCTATAAGAGTCAAACTCGCATAGTTGAAAGAGAACACGTCGGGTTTCTGTGGAAATGAATCTGATGTTTTGTCAATATGAGGTATAACTTTTCGTAGCCTCTCATTTTCTGTCGACGGTATTCATAATCAGACGATTGGCAGCACTCTTGAGCGCTTCAAGTTCGCGTGGATGAAGCATACAAGGTTGTGAAGCTGAAATATAGTTGTCCATATTGTACGATCGCGGTCTTTGTTAATCGTCTTAACATTTACGTAATTGTATGTGTCGAAGCTAAACGGCATATTTTGTAAAATCTTCGTTGAAAAAGGTTGTTTTCGATGCACCGAAAAAAAATCTTTTGCTTTCACAGGCCTCGTCATATCTGCATTTAAGCTATATGTAATGAGTTGTCTCTTGACAGGACAATGGCGTCCCACGGCAGACAAAATCGTATGTAACTTTTAGTTTGACCTCTTTTATGCCTTTGTAATTTAAAAAAAACTGTGTATTGAAGTATAATTTTATTATAAACCAGTTACCTACAACGCAGTTAAAAAAGACCGTTTTGAGATTAGTATTTTAGATTGCTGCATAACTAGTGGCCCTCTTAGATGCAATAGCACGGAGTTGAATCCTTTGAGGTAGTATTGGTCACTTATAAAATTTATTAATAAATTTGGTCAAACTCGCCTATCTATTGCGCGCAGTTCTCGAGAGAAAACGAATCGTAAAGCTTGATTTCGCACACAACAATCATACAGAATTTACAGTTATCCATTGAAACACAGGAAAATAAAAAAATTGAGATAAAAAATTTTACGGATAACATAGATACAATATAATACTTATATCATTTTGCCATCATTTCGAAGAATAAATGTTTCAGACAATAGTTATAAATATCTGGTTCCCAATAACTAACATATATGCATTCATGTATTAGGTAAAAGGTAAGTCATATGCAAATGTTTCTCGTATTTCAAAGATAAATACCAAACAAATGATGCCATTAAATTACAAATATGAAATTTAAGAATTCATTAACGAGACGGAAGATATTTTGTATAAATCCATATGCTTATAATCATGTTATTCGAAACCACTTATTAAGTATCAGACAGTTTATAATATAACATAATGTCATCTAAACACACCTTAACTGTTTAGATAAATTAATAAGGAACTGTATGTACAAATTTCGTTCGTTCCAACGATTAGTATAATCAAGGTTGCGGTCTTGATATAAGCACCTGACCCATTAATTACTTACATATGTCAGTATAAACTAAGAATTGTATAGTGTAGAAAAGTTTACATTACTTGAATTAAAAATGTCGTTAAAATAACACCAACAGATAAAAACAAAGAGAATAGACGCGATGTTTTGTGGAGAAACAACCAGCAAAAGCTGATTTAAACTTACCTTAGTAATTTCACTTGCTCTTCTAAATAGTTTTTTTGATCGAGAGCCACATAAAGCCGATGATCATCAGGTGTTCTAGAACAAAAACACAAAAAGTACAAGTCAAGCTAAATACTCCGAGACATGAAGCTAGATTGCAGTTTTGCGTATTCCTTTTGAAAAAGAATTGAAAAATTGAAAAAATCTAATTCACTAGACAACTAGAAAAAACTGAGAGAGTATTGCATAACTCTGTCCCAAGAGT
The DNA here is from genome assembly GCA_029291075.1 of Eudiplozoon nipponicum. NCBI lineage: Eukaryota > Metazoa > Platyhelminthes > Monogenea > Mazocraeidea > Diplozoidae > Eudiplozoon > Eudiplozoon nipponicum. Next base: position 102,880 of record JAQBSW010000066.1, on the reverse strand, counting down.
TATTTCAAATGAAAGCATAAATGTTAGCCCTTATTTGGACTCGGTGTGCACTGATAGTGATTTTGCTTCGTGCAATCAGTTACGAATAATGCTTGACGCAACGTACTAAGCCGAAAACGAAACGTGTATCTTCTATTTAACAAACTCAAATGGGAAGGGACAGAGCTTCGGATATCCTCAAATTTATTAGTACAAAATAATATTAAAATACAAATCTGTGCCAAAATGAGCTTGATATAAGCAAAGTTGTGAGAGCACGATTACGGATAAGAAAGGCTTGCCATCTAACAACAGTAAGACAAAAATTATAGTAAAAAATTGAAGAAACGCAGATGACCAAATTAAGGATCCTAGCAACAAACAACACAATGTTTTAGACTGCACTCAGATAATTATTTAGAGTTAGCAAGCGCAAAACTGACACCATGCCAAATATTCCTTATCAATCATTCAGGATCGCAATCTCGATTAAAGTAACTTTTATCACCACCTGCGCTACCAATGTTCATTAAATTATATAAAAGAAAAACTACCATTAGTCACACGACATGACAAGTATTTTTTTAAATGATTATCTAGTTTTTAATGAAAAAAAATACATTATCTAGTTTTGTTTGGAAGACCTCTCACGCCTAGAAACATCACATTTACCGTAAATGACAAGAACCTTGATTAAACAAAATCTAAGCAATCACGAAAACAGTATTTTTTTTCCAGACTTCGCTGAAAATTTCGAATCGTACAGAAATTGCGCAGCCGAAATGAGATTACCGAAATCGTAAGCTACATGCAGTTACTTCCCAATAAGGACTAAACCGGATGTATTGCCTTTTCCACATTATACAATACTTAGTTTACGCTGATAATTGGATGTACATAATGTGACAGGTGTTTATATCAAGATCGCAAACTTGATTTAATTACTTGTTGTCACCGCGCGCGAAGCCAATGTTCACTTAAATAAACAAATTTTCAATTCAATCCCGCGTCACAAGATAGTACGGTGTCTGTTCTATAACGAAAGATTTGGAGTGGTTATTTGAAACTCAGATCTAAAGGTATGCCTTATAGGCTCCACCTAAACGAAAGGCTAACTAAGAAACAATAGTTAGTATATAACTGAAAATTGTGTGTAGCATGCGGCAGGGTGGCTCAGTAGTTAGAGCAACAGATTCCGTAGCAGATGTGCCCAGGTACGAGTACTGCCCGTGGCAAATTCTTCAATTAGCTCAAGAGTTTACAATAAGGATAACACAAGTCTACTGGATGCATTGTCTTGTCAACATTATACAATGCTTGATTTATACTGAAAAATGAATTTATATAGTGTGACAGGTGTTTATATCAAGATCGCAACCTTGATTTAATTAATTATACAGAACCTGTGCAACCGACATTCCTTCGAAGTACATTACGGTGAGCTACAGATAAAATTTTAAACACATTATACATACATCGCGGCTCTATCTCCACCGTCTGTTTCCCGATATGTCCATATAATGATCAAGTGAAGTTGAAATGCGTAAGTGCAACTAGCATTATGTTTACTATAGTGTACGAATGAAAAAATATATCAGATTGGTGTTTATTTAACTTTTTATTTATACTAGAAACAATGATCCTGGCGTTTCTATTCTAGAAGTAGCCAGTATTGCTTGTGCAATTTAACCACACAAGACATTTACTTTTTTAGACAGTGCGTGATTCCGTACTAGGCTACAAAACTAACACTACTCAAACCGTTCATCCTTAGGATCATTTACTTTGATCAGATCTCACAAAAAAACCAATATGCGTACGCATTTGTCAACAAAAATGTTTACGTACTTCTTGGAATTACAGCCAAACTATTTCAAGATTATTGTCAGTATGGTAGGACATTTTAGGTATTTATTTTCCATGTACACACACAAATATATATATATATATATATATATACATATGCGGCTGAAAATTGCATCTAGTTTTCGTCAAGAGTGGAGCAGTGGATGTGGAATCATGCCATTAATCTTCCATTATATATATATATATATATATATATATATATATATATATATATTTAAGACCCACTAACGGCTGGGATCAATCTGAAGCCTTCAAGAACCAATCCCTCTAAATGCACATAGGCATGAAGGTAGGTATAGGCACAGACACACATATATATATATATATATATATATCCTGCGCGTGGCAGACCCAACCCCATTCTTTCAGTTCATTTGCAGCAATAACCAATTCTCGATTTACGTAATCCTATTCAGTGGGAAAACGGTTACTGGGAAAGAGATGATAAATTGTCGAACAAAGTTCGGTATAACGGTACCTATTGAATACATACCTAGGAATGAAATTATTACAGATTTCCCATTTCCTCTAAGATGAAAATAAAACTAAATTTATATTTGATGTGACCGAATTGTTGTTATATCATAAAGAAGAAAGATGCAAGCCGAATTACAAATTGAAATGATTAAGATCAGACATTAAATAACAGGATAATATATCATTGAGTATTAAGTGTTGCGCACGTAGTAAAAAATGACCAGATGGATAATCCAGTCAGCATGAACGGAAATGACAATTTCATGTGCTCATTCGTTTCGTGTTTACCGGCGACCTATCAGTATGAGCCGGTACTACGCCCCATATCCACCATATATTTGGGTGAGAAATGTGCGAAAATAGGACGTATAATCTCCAATAAGAATATACATACCAGCAGTAGTGAAGTTAATTTCATATTATGTCTTCGACATTATATATACCGAGCCTGTGAAGCTTACTAACACTATGGTTACCTAGTCGGTACATGGTACCACACTATGGATGCTGAGTCGGCACACCGTACCAACATTATGGTTTCTGAGTCGGCACATGGTACCAATATAATAAATGTCAAGATAAGTTAACTTTTACCAAAATTGAAAATTATAACTACTTCTGAACACCTGTTACTCCAATAAACTTATACACTCTGGCTTTCATCGATATCAGTTATCACATTTCGCGGTAACCATGACATCATCCAATTAACTACATAACAGTTAGATGCTGCTTGTTGCGGAGCATGTGTCCTAAGCAAAATAAAGTTGGTGCAACGGTGTTAATGATACAGTAATATAATAGATAAAAGCGCAATATAAAAACTTCTAGGTTTAAAATAAAATAAATAAAGACCAGACAGATAAATTACAGGAGGAAGTTAAGACTACAATAAATCAAAAGATTGAGTATAAGGAATTAGATTCAGAACTTGGGAACCCATTAAAACAACGTGATACGGTCCCTATGAGATTATATGTTTTAATGAAGATTCATAAACACGGAAAGTTAAGTAAGAATGTTCAATATTCACCAACTTATAAAATGTCCAAATTTCCATGCAACAGAAAAAGAAAATATATACCCTATTTAGCTCATACTTTAAAGAGCACATATAAGTTTATTGGCGTTTTTAGTAAATAAAAATTGATGGACAGTGATAACCTGACAAGTCCGGGTGTCGTATGGATGTATACTAACATCCCAGTGCAAGAAGCATTATAATGTGTGAAATTTTGCTTAACGAGTTTTCCTGTGATTATAGAAGGTAGTAAAATGAAACTGTTATATAGTTGTAGGAACTTCGCCTACTTCATGTTCAGAAAATATTTTCATAAACGGGCAGGGTGAATGAGTGGTTAGAGCACCAGATTCCGAAGCAGACATGCCCAAGTTCGAGCCCTGTCCGCAGCAAATTCTGGCCCGGATGTGATGAGTTCCCAATAATGACGAAACCGGTCTACTGGATGAATTGCCTTTTCTATACTATACAATTCTTAGTTTATACTGAAATATTTACATACCTAATGGGTAAGGTGTTTATATCAAGATCGCAACCTTGATTATAATAAATGCTAAAGGACAACCACTATCAGTCCCAGTCACTAACACCTTTATGCATAATTTGGAAAGAAATCTTTTGTTGAAACACCTCTTAAGCCAAACTTGTTCATGAGATTAGTTCAGTTTTGACCAGAAGGATAAACCAAAGGCAGCATGAACGGAAAGTATAATTACGTAATCATTGTTGTCGGATACTGGCGACTTCATCAGTCGTGGCTGGCATACGCCCCAACCACTATATAGCTGGTAGAAGAATGTGGAATAATAGGTACGGTACACTCTCCTAGACGATAAACTGTAATAGTGAAGTAACATCATCTCGAAGTCGAACGACAATGCGACTGTCAATGCTCATCACACTATATACTATATATACCGAGTCGTCAGGCGATACTAACACTATGGCATATTGTGTTAGTAACTGATACCTTTTTGAAATCGATGAGTACGTATATATATTATATAGTGTGAGTTAGCATTGAAGTTTCGCATTGTCGTTGACTTTAGATGATGTTAGCTTCACTATTACAGGTTTACACATTCGTCTAGGAGATTGTAACGTCCTATTATTCCACATTCTTCTGCGTAATACCGGCTCCTACTGATGAGTCGCCAGCAAGCACGAAACGAATGTGCATGAGATTATACTTTTCGTTCATGCTGCCTTTGGTTTATCCTTCTGGTCAAACAAAACTAAACTAATTTGTTACTAGGTTCGCAACACCTAATACATACTTGCATATATATTAGCTCTTCTTCTCTAGCCACTCATATGGAATGAAAATAGGCATTCTAAAATCAATGAAAATGGTGAATTTGAGACATAGAGGTAAGGAAAAACTATGTCTAATAAATGGTAATCCGACAATTATAATAGATAGGATAATAAAGGAAACTTTAATGAGATTTAATGTTAAAATGAACCAACTGAAGCAGGGAACAAAACTAGAAATGCACAATGTTAAGGTATTACCTGATTCGAGATTGAGTAGAAAAATAAGAATACGAACAGCAAAATGCAACATAAAAACAATATTAAGATCATCATTTACTATAGGCAATAAGATACCAAACCAGGAAGGAAAAATAGATTATTTAACGCGTCAGAAGTATACGCGATACGTTGCAAAGATAATAAGCTCAGTTACATAGTTAAAACGATGCGCCCGATAATGGTAAGTAAAGGGGAACATAGAGCGGCATTCAAATACGGCTACATTTATAGATCATATCTAGTCAGGCATTCAATGGAAACAGCCACCAAATAGACTACGAAGGATGCAAACGCATCGCGTCATGTAAACGCAAAAGGTTAACTAGGTTGATTAGAGAATAAATTGAAATAAAAACCGAGTAATGGCGCAATGAATGTAACATCTTTAGAAATCCATTTGGCCAAATATTAAATGAAGCCTTATCTTGTGGCAAAAAACGTGGAGCGGATAAACCGGAGTTAATAATACATCTGAATAAAAGAACTTAAATATGATTTATGACAGGAACCATTTTATAGAATTCCGTCTGGTTGTTTCAATTGTATTTGTTTAACTGAGGTTTTGTCCTTAGGGCCTGTCTAGCTCGTTTTTATTTAATTTCTTCCCACGTAAATTCATCTGCTCTAGACATGCCTATCCACTGGCCAATGTCTTTCAATTATTGAGATTAAGGTGCGATGTGATAAAGTGGTCGGTATCTCGAATAAATTTACTAGACCATGACATCGCTGACCCACCTTTTCTATGCATCTAGAAAAACACTGAAGTTGCCTCGGTAGACTGGCGGACGGAATGCGTAAACGGGTTTAAATACGAAGTCAACACAAACGTGGTTTTTTTCAAGAAGTGGACCGATAATAACACAGAGAAAAATAGCTGAGAAGAACCAGTCGGAAAAAATCGATCGTATTTGTTCATAAAATATTTCAGGCGGTGACAACTATAATACAAAAATTTCTCATGTCTTAGCGACAAGATAGGACCAACAGCAGTTTGCATAATTTGCCAAAGGCAGCTGCAACATAGTTTACGCGTCGAGAAATTTTTGCAAAATTCAATATGACAATGAAGAAGAAAATCCATGCGCGATGCTGACATCGCAACTTGATGTCGCGAAATAATTGATAGCGCCCGTAAATAGTTAAAATCATGAATTCTTTCCATTTCCAGGTGCACAGATATTTTTGGCCTTGATTAATGGGTTCACACTTGTCCCTTCACTCAGCTACCTGTCTGAGAATGATGTTGGAACCGGATTTTCAGAATTTTCGGGACTTCATTTCCAGTCTCGCCTTCAGAGTTGACAACATACTCACAGGAAAAATACAACTTGTGATAAATGTTGTATCGTCATTCGAGACAGATCTATTTTTATTTATTATACTTCCAAAAGTATTATTTTTTCTGCCCCAATATCTGGTCTTAATACCTATTTTCCAATGTTCACATGTATCCACGAAAATAAGCACATCCCCGCCCACATACACAACAACCTATACACACATAAATGTACTCTGATATAAATTGCTATTTATGGAATGAGCATAAGCAAACCATATGGATTGACATACACGCCTATCCGTGATGTCTCGGTTTATTTAATAACTTTTCTGACACGCAGAAGGATCGACAAAATTTACATATTGAAATAATCCTCATATCCCGGTTTACCTAATCTCATCCTGTGTGCAATAGGTTATAAAGAGTCAGCATAAAAAAGCGATATAGGGGATACAGCCACCTAACATGTTTCACTGTTACTTTCGACCGAACCTCCCAGTTAACTCTTTAAAACCAAGACAAGACAATTAAACAGACGACTACGAGAAATCCGTAACAGGATCGCCACCGAGCACGATTCGATGTCACATCGTGTAGGGTTTCCGAACACGAACTATTATGAGGGAGTGGACCTCATATTGGAGAACGAACTGGTCCTATACTACTCAATTTGGTTATGGCTGATTCTATTTTTTTTTGTTATTTCAATATCTGTTCGCTTGGCGTTTAACGTCAATCTACCTTGGGCAAATAGGTTAACGATCTTTTAGGCAATCGGGCTGTAGGCATACGCATGTTGCGCATCTGAAACCAGAATACAGGATCCAACGTGCATTACAGAAGTGGTTGCACCAACCTTATCTACTCTTTATTGGCATCGAAAAAATGGTTCTGCATAATTTCCTCAAGTCGGTTTTGTTCTTAATTCACGAGCTGAAGCTTTTCTTACTGGATGGATCTCAGTTTTTAGCCAAATTTGTGTTCACGTTTAAATACATCTACAAAAATCAATGCAAGAAACCGTAAGCAACGTCGCCTTTTCGTTATATATGCATATGCTCCTACCGATTGCAGCACAGATGAGTAAGAACGCTTTTACTCCGAAATAAGCTCCTTACTAAGTAAAGCACAAAGCTGAGATATAGTCCTGGTTATAGGCGATATGAATGTTCAAGTTGGGTGCTTAAATAACACAGAATTTTATTTAATTGGAAGGTACACTTTAAGCTCGACGCGCAACGATAATGGTAAACGGCTTTTGGACAGCTGTGCGAAACACAGATTATATTTAAGTAGTATAAACTTAAAATAGATAATGTATAAATTAGTTATAGATGGCGTTGTTGCATCCAGGATTGTTGGTCTTTTTGGAACACTTATATCGACTCGGACCATGCACTTATCCGTTGCAGATTTGCACTAAAATTTTCCGAGAAAATAAATGAGAATATATCCCAAATAGATGTAAGCAAACTTGAAAAACTGTCCTTCCGACAAAGTATGAAGATATTCTAAAGTCAAAGCTAACTGGTCTTGATGACGAAAATTCGTATTTACTTTGGTCCAAGATAAGTTCCACTATACACAATACAGGTACTACTGTATGTGCCATTGAAGGCCTCCGTAGAAATAATGATTGGCTCACTGTAAAATCTATGGAGATACTCGAAACACAGTGCCAAATTCCAACTGGCTCAGCTCATACTAACACTCGTCGCAATATTAGACGCCAACTTAAGCGCAGTCTAAATGTCGACCTAGCAACCTATTGGACCAGATAGGCTGAAGAAATGGAAGAAGCGTTCGCGTCAGGTAATGAGTCGTTGTTTGTTTCAACTTATTCGCATAACAGATCCGAGAAAATCAAAAGTTAGCGAAACCATAAATCATAGTAACAACCATTTAATAACCGATAAAATAAGTCGTCTTGAGTGCTGGGCTGAACACTTCAAAGATCAATTTTCTTTGGCACTTGCGTCAACTCCGATTCTTGAAAGCATGCCTGTATCAACAGTGTGGAATTTTAGTCTCGAAGAAACATCAGAGTTAGAAATACTGGATTCAATCCTATCTCTTAAACTTCGCAAAGACACAGCCCCTGATGATTTGCTGCCGGAATAATTTAAGGATGGTGACGATATAAATTCTGGATGTTGACTAAACTTTTCCGTACTATATGGAATGAGGATACCGTACCACTTGATTGGAATGAGTCAACCATCATTCCTATCTTCAAAAAAGGCAATTGTAATTCTTGCGATAACCATCGTGCTATAAGCTTGACTCCAGTCGTATCTAGGTTATTTGCTTCGTGTAACCTACGTCGTCTAAGCGCTTCACGTGAATCACACACTAGAGAAGAGCAGGCCGGATTCCGCTCAGGACGAATTTGTATAGATAATATTTTGACGTTTAACAGCGACATTTATATCACCGTCCAACAATAGCCGACATTCTAGATTTCAAGGGTGCATTTGTCTCGGTGGATCGCAATGTTTTATTGCATATACTGGCGAAAAGTGTGCGCACAAAATTTGTTAATATTATACGCGCTCTCTACACTAATACTTCCGGTCGCGTTAAGGTATACAACGAATTAACGCACAACTTTACAACCAGCAATGATGTTCGTCAAGACTATCCACTTTCCCATTTTTAGTTTAATTTTTTAATCGATGCTATTATGAACAACACTCTTCCACACATTCAGGATGCAGGTATTGAAGTTCTCCCGGGAGGATTTTGACTAAACAGACGATATCATACTATTATTCGACAATCGAGATTATAATCAGGCTACCTTGAATAGATTACAAGACGTTTTTTTTCGTCTCTCGGTATGAAAATCGCACCCTATAAATGTAAGATACTTTTACTGGATCACTCACCATTCAATCCAACTCTGCGAATGCAGAATGAAGACTCAGACATATTTAACAGGTTTACATATGTTGGGATCTATATCAATACCTTAGGCAATGTCTGACGAGATGAAAATGCGAATCGCGAAAGCTAGAGTAGCTTCCTCGAACCTTCGCCATTTATAGATAAACGAGAGTATTTTACTCTGCCTTAAAGATCCTGTTTACAATGTATCTGTACACGCAGTTTTATTGAAGCTTGGCCTCTTAGAGTTAATGATTTTATACGCTAACAGGCATTCGACAATCGTTGATTGAGAAGCATAGCACATTTTGATTACCAGCAACGAATAACCAACGTTGACATCCGTAGACGTATTTTGGATATGCCAACAAGTGCTCCTTGTTAAAGAAACAAAAAAAAACTCCTTCACTTTCGTTGGCTCGGTCACGTTTTGCGAATGTCCTGAATTTGATTGCCCAGAAGAGCTGCTCTCTCATTCAGCACCAGATTGGCATAAGAAACACGGTGGGTATATTTTGACATGACAGAAACAGTGTAAGTCACTTACATCCAAATTGGGTAGTATAGAACCCATTCGTCTACAAGGATGGGGTCAACGGTCGCATCATTTTTCTTAGTTAGAAACCCTTCGCGATATGACATCAAATCGAGCTCCGTGGCGATCGTGTTAAAGATGTCAAGTAGAATCATCTTCGAACTTTCTTTTCTTTGTATGGAAAAGTTATCTGCGAGGTTTGGATTATTTATGACGTGACACAGTGAAACCCGCAAGGAAGCTGTCTTGCTGATGTTGCCTTGCCCTAAAGCTGACTTGGCCATACGATTGCTATACAATCATATCACACCTGCAACAAGTTCGACGAGATGAAAATGCGAATCGCGAAAGCTAGAGTAGCTTCCTCGAACCTTCGCCATTTATAGATAAACGAGAGTATTTTACTCTGCCTTAAAGATCCTGTTTACAATGTATCTGTACACGCAGTTTTATTGAAGCTTGGCCTCTTAGAGTTAATGATTTTATACGCTAACAGGCATTCGACAATCGTTGATTGAGAAGCATAGCACATTTTGACTACCAGCAACGAATAACCAACGTTGACATCCGTATCAGCGTCCTACGTCCAGCGTCCAGAATGTCCCAAATTCCATTGCCTAGAAGAGCTGCTCTTCATTCAGCAACTAGATTGGCATAAGAAACACGGTGGTATTTTACACAGAAACAGTTGAAGTCACTTCCATCCAAATTGGGTAGTATAGGACCTATTAATCTGCCAGGATGCTTTCCATGTGCATATCATATTTCTTGGTTAGAAACCCTTCGCGATATGGCATCGAATCGAGCTCATTGGCTATCCTGTTGTAGATGTATAGTAGAATCATCTTCGCAAATTTCTTTTCTTAGTAGGGCAAAGTTAGCTACGATATTTGGTTTCGTTTATGACGTGATACAGTGAAACCCGAAAAGAAGATGTATTACTGATGTTGCCTTGCCCTAAAGCTGACTCTTACTAAGTAATGATGCTATGTAGAGGTTTAGTTTGCCTCACTTCTTAATTATCTTGATTAATATACTTATAGTAACTAGATACTCTCTTTCACTCTCACTATCTCTCGTAAACCTCACTACAAATTTGTGTGCCTAAATTACTATTTTTGTCGTTATCATTTTTTGTTTCGCCTCTTATGGTTATATGACAATGACACATTAGACACTTTTGGCTTTTGTGTGGCCGTGCATGATGATGCTGATGATGATGATGATGACCAAATTTAATGGACATTCGGTTTTCTAGTCTTGTGTTTGTATTTAATGAAACTTTAGGACAACCGTTAACATAAATAGCTGAGCATAATATCAACAAATAAATGTATACCAGTCTGATCGAGTCTAATATAATTTCATTATAGCCCTGTTTACTCTTTCTCTTCTCGAAGTGACTGTTTGATCAATGGCCTTGATACAGTTGCACGCCAATAACCAACAAAACGTCGGTCATCTAGAAAGAAATGAAGCTTAAAATACACGTCTTTCGATAGAAATATTTAGCCAATATTAAACTCTGATTGAGCGGAAAATAAAACAAAGTTATCTGTTGTTTAACTGAAGTCAACATGTCACAACTGACATCGATCGAGGCCAGGTTATGAGACTTATACTGAAGTAGCCGGTGTTTAGTCTATTTTGCGGTGAAATCGTGGCGTCGATAAAGATGATGTATAATTAGAATATATTTACGTCATATTTTAATTGACTTTATTCAATTCAGAGACAAATATTTTTTTATACATATATGTATACGAGATTCCAACACCCAATTGTCCAACACTACTAGACCAAATATATAGTGGGTTTTGAGCGAAGTTTCAAATCTCCCTCATGAATAATCAATAAGCATGGAATTCATGCATCAATGGGATTAAACTCTCCCTTGAGGCGACTTTAGCTCGTTCTCCAGTTTCTGTATTAACTAAATTTTTATTAAACAAGCCGTGTTACAGAGGAACAGGTATCTGAATCTCTACGACAAACGAAACCCGATAACGAAACAAAGAGAAAAGGTCGACTAACGAATACAACTAGAAAGAGTTGAAAATAAGTGTGGATTCTCTTCAATTAGAAACAAATTTTAGATATATTAACTGATAATAATCGGAAATAAACTAGAAAAAAATTATTTTATTTATTATTTAATAATTGGCGGCAGCCTAGCAAGACGTAGCACGAATTTCAAATAAAGGTAAATCCTAAATTATAGCATACAATTTTATTTACTAATTATAAATATGACTAATACACAAAATAATACACTTTATCCCAAAAGTGATTAAATAACTTCTAAATTTAGCGCTATGTGTATGTAGTAAAGGAATTTTAGTTTTTCAATAGATGATGGCAGTTCAGCTTTTGTTAGTCAATGACAGTTATTGATGTAATGAACATAATTAAATGACTATTTAGGTGGACACTAATTTGATCATTTTTCTCTGTTCCTGTAGACAAGAATGCATACGCTTGATAAAATATTCTGCTGAAATCTTAACAAAAGAATCAGTAACGGGAGCTCCTCAAAACTGACATCAATAACGAACAAAACAATGAGACCCCGCATGAAATGATTAACTCAATCGAGGAGAGCGTTGTTGTCTGAAACGAAGAATCCAGATTTTTCACTCGGACGAAAGAGGAATATATCAAAAAAATTGATATCCAATTACATGGCAGACTAAAATTCGATGAAGTAAAACAGATGCTTCCAATTAGTTAGCATCCAGTGCCTGCGCTAACTAGTGATAACGGTAGGTCGTCTAAATGTTGTATATACAAGTTTTAACTGAAAATTTAAATAAAATAAACTTAATGTGAATATCATAGCATATTATCAATTCTAGAGATATATAAAATTTAAATTCTTATTATTATTTAAACACGATATGCACGAATTTACAATATTCGTACGTTCAAATTTCAGCTCAATGGGCAATTTACTGTAGAATGGACAATCGGTATCTGTTTAAATTATAAGATTTTTTTAAATATGCAATATCATTATATATATATATATACATATATATATACTTACCTTCCAAGCAATGGGCAGCTGGCAAGTTCGCTTAGATCGTTTTTCAAATAATGGCCGTAGTCAATTACATCTAACTAAATAATCAAAGAATTAAAAAATATCAAGAGCAATTACGATTAATATAAATAGTATAGCATAGTTTGTAAGATCTTGTTCCAACGTCATTTTCAGACAAGCAGCTAATAGAGCTTTAAAATGAAGGGACAGGTGAGAATCCACCAATCAAGGCGAAAAATCTGTGCACCTGGAAATGCAAAGGATTCAAGATTTTACCGACCTACGCGTGCTATCAATTGTCCCGTACAAAAAACGGCAACCAGAATCCAAAAAAGAAAGACATTTAAGCATTACTTTAAAAAAGTATAACTATTTGCCCGTAGCCATAGAAATTGGCCAGTAGCCTTAGAAATTCCGGCTTGACGACCGGCGGGCTCAAGCTAGTCGACTCGGGATTGGTAACATGAACCTTGCCGGGCCTTAAAGGGACAGCCATCATCCCGTTTCATGTGAAGCCTCGAGTTTGGTCTAACTGCACTGTAACTTTTTGTTAAATGTGTAGTGACGGAATGAGAGCAAGCGTTCCAGACGTGAGGGGCAAGTTTTGGCTGCTGAAGGAAACTTTGGCCACTGGCATCTGGGCAGATACTGTTCATCAGCTTTGGTTGGCAGACTATCTGGGAGAAGGAAAACTCAGAATAAAAACCATCACTAGGAATGGGCGACCTAGTGTTCTTTTACAATTCACATATAACCATGACAAGTACAACTTACAATAATTACATACTGCATCGGCCGTCGCGCAGTATAAAAGGGTCGCCTTATCTGCTGAGCCGTGCAGGGTGGATAAGCGAAAACAGGCTACTGCAGGCAACTGCAACTCTATAGTCGATTCTGCGTCCTTTCCTTCCTCTTCCTCTTCTCAATCTTACAATAACTCTCTTTTAGATAGTATAAATATGGTTGGTTTAGATCATAACACTGAGCCCAATACTAGGTTGCCAAATATCGAAAATGGTTCGTGTAGACGTAGGCGCATTTAATGTGCGCACATTAAAACAACTTGGACAGCAAGAATCTCTTGCTCGTACGTTGGATAAATTAGAAATCGACATATGTTGCGTATCTGAAACCAGAATACAAGATCCTACGTGTATTACAGAACTAGTTGCACCATCCCTATCTACGCGTTATTGGCTTCGAACATCTGGTTCCACAGAGTCCTTTCAAGCCGGTAAATGGGGCGTTGGTATTGCCCTTAGCGCGCGAGCTGAAGCTTGCTTAATTGAATGGATCCCTTTAAATAGTCGATTGTGTGCGGCACGTTTAAATACATATACTAAAATCAAAGCAAAAAACCGTTATCATCGCTGCCTCTTCGTTGTATCTGCATATGCTCTTACCGATTGTAGCACAGAAGAAAGCAAGGATGTTTTTTACTCCGAATTAAGCTCCTTACTAAGTAAAGCACGAAGTTCGGATATAGTCCTGGTTATGGGTGAAATGAATGCTCAAGTTGTTCGCTTAAGCAACACGGAATTTCATTTAGGTGGAAGATACACTCTAAGCTCGACTCGCAATGATAATGGTGAACGGCTTTTGGATACCTGCGCTGAATATAGACTATATTTAAGTAGTACAAATTTCAGACGTAGTGTTAAACGTTGTGCTACATGGCGTCCTCCTATCACCCGGACAACGGTGGACTCAAATAGATCATGTAGCAATTAGTTATAGATGGCGTGGTTGCATCCAGGATTGTCGGTCTTTTTGGAACACTTATGTCGACTCGGACCATGCACTTATCCGTTGTAGATTTGCAATAAATTTTCCGGGAAAATAATTAAGAATAAACCCCAAATTGATGTAGGCAAACTCGAACAACCGTCCATCCGACAAAACTATGAAAATATTCTAAAGGCTAATCTAACTGGTCTGAATAGCGAAAATCCGAGTATACTTTGGTCCAAGATAAGTTCCACTATGCACAGTGCAGGTAATACGGTATGTGGCATAGCAGGCCCCTGTAGAAATAATCACTGGCTCTCTGTAAAATCTATGGAGATACTCGAATTAAGGCGCCAAATTCCACCTGGCTCGACTCATAATAATACCCGTCGCAATATAAGACGCCAACTTAAGTGCAGTCTAAGAGGCGATCTCGAAAACTTTTGGAGCAGAAAGGCTGAAGAAATGGAAGTAGCTTTCGCGTCAGGTAATATTCGCTGTTTGTTCCAACTTATACGCACAACAGGTCAGAAAAAGTTAAAAGTTAGCGAAACTATAAATGATAGTAACAACGAATTAATAACCGATAAAATAAGTCGTCTTGACAGGTGGGTTGAACACTTTAGAGATCAATTTTCTTGGCCACCCGCGTCAGTTCCGCTTCCCGAAGGCATGTCTGCATCAACAGTGTGGAATGTTAGTCCCGAAGAACCATCCGAGTTAGAAGTACGCGATGCAATCCTATCTCTTAAGCGCTGCAAAGCCGCCGGCCCCGATGATCTGCTTCCGGGATTGTTTAAGGATGGTGGCGATATAATTTCAGGAGCGTTGACCAAACCTTTTCATACTATATGGAATGAGGAAACCGTACCACTTGACTGGAATGAGTCGACCATCATTCCCATCTTCAAAAAAGGCAATCGTAATTCATGCGATGACCATCGTGTTATAAGTTTGACTCCGGTCGTATCAAGGTTATTTGCTTCGATTATCCTACGTCGTCTTAGCGCTTCACGTGAATCACAAACAAGAGAAGAACAGGACGAGGTTGTATAGATAATATTTTTACATTAAGGCAAGTTCTCGAACAGAGACAAATCACCGTCCCACAATAGTCGTCTTTCTAGACTTCAAGGGTGCATTTGATTCGGTGGATCGCAATGTTTTATTCCATATCTTGTCGAAAAGCGGTGTGCCCACTAAATTTGTTAATATTATACGAGCTCTCTACACAAATACTTCTGGTCGCGTTAAGGTTTACAACGAATTAACACACAATTTAATAACCAGCAGTGGTGTTTGCCAAGGCTGTCCACTTTCCCCCTCTTTTTTAATTTTGTAATCGATACTATCATGAACAACACTCTCTCACACATTCAGAACGCTGGAGTTGAAGTTCTCCCGGGAGATAAACTAGTCGATCTTGACTATGCGGACGATATCGTACTATCATTCGACAATCAGCATGCTGCCCAGACCACCTAAAATAGAATAACAGACGTTGTTCCGTCTTTCGGTATGAAATTCGCACCCTCTAAATGTAAGATACCGTTACAGGATCACCCACCACTCACTCCAACGTTGCGACTGCAGAATGAAGATCTTGACATAGTCGACAGGTTTACATATCTTGAGAGCTCTATCAATAACGTAGACAATATGTCCGACGAGGTGAGAATACGGATCGCGAAAGCTAGAGTAGCTTTCTGGAACCTTCGTCATTTATGGAGAAACGCGAATATTTCACTTTGCCTTAAAGGTCGTGTTTACAAAGCATCTGTACGCGCAGTCTTACTATACGCTAGTGAAATTTGGCCTCTTAGAGTTGATGATCTGAGACGCTTACAGGCATTCGATCATCGTTGTTTGAGAAGTATAGCACATGTTGGTTACCAACAACGAATAACTAACGTTGACATCCGTAGACGTATTTTTGAATCTGACAATAAGTGCTCGTCGTTAGAAAAACAAATAAGGCTCCATCAACTTCGTTGGCTCGGTCACGTTTTGCGTATGCCCTCATTCCGATTGCCCTATAGAGCTCTTTTCTCTCATCCAGCACCAAATTGGCGTAAGAAACAAGGTGGGCAGATTTTGACATGGCAGAAACAATTAGTCACTTACATCTAAATTGGGTAGTATAGGATCCACTCGTCTGCCGGGATGGGGTCCTCGTGCACATCACAGTTCTTGGTTAGAAACTCTTAGCGATATGGCAGCGAATCGAGCTCAGTGGCGATCTTGTGCCAGATGTATAGTAGAATCATCTTCGTAACTTTCTTTTCTTAGTAGGGCAAAGTTAGCTGCGAGGTTCGGTTTGTTTGTGACGTGATACGGTGAAATCCGCAAGGAAGCTGTGTTGTTGATATCGCCTTGCCCGAATGCTAACTTGGCCATAATGGTGTTGTGGAGAGGTTTAGTTTGCCTCATTTCTGTGAGTTATCCTGATAAATTTACTCATAGTAGCAAGGTTTTCCTTCTCTCTCTACCCCTCTCCCTCTCTCGTAAATCTCAATAATAATTTATCTAAATTCACTTATATACTTTTTTCACTCCTTATGGTTATATGGCAGTGAAACATTAGTCACTCGACTTTTGTGTGGCTGGAAATGATGATGATGATTTTGAATGGGCAAAATCTCGTAAAGAAGGCCACTAAGTCCACGACAATGATCGGTACAAAGGTAAAATGGCAAATCAATAATATCACTAAATTTTATTCTCAATATGACTGTGAATTGACCAACAAAATTGAAACTTACAGGTCTATTGAAGTTAGACAAGTCATCCTTGAGGACAAAGCAGAAATCGATCACAGATAAGCCAATCAGAAGACCTGCAAATGCGTCGCCTTCTTCGTTCAACATGAATGCTCCGGGCGCATAGATTCCTCCAAAAACACGCTTAGAAAACGACCAGCAGGAGTTGAGTTGCGTCTGCAACTGCTCACTTTCTCTGCTATTTGGATATTTTTGACTGAACTGTTTAGCCAAACCGATATTCATTTTGCTAATTCGGTTTAAAGATTGCATGAAAAGGGTACGGTCATTAAAGCGTAACAAAAGCTAAATTACACATTTTGACAAATATAAATTGTTTGATAAAAAGAACGACTCAGAAACATTAGGTCAGTGTAGTTCTTCATTCATCGCGTGCCTATAGCACGCTCCATGGGAAGCATACGAAACAACAATTGCAAACCTCTCTTAGTTCCGTAGTAGATTTAACGTGTTGAAGGAACTGTGATCAGATCTATTGATTGAACAAATAGTAGTAGTAGAATTTGTTAAAAACTCGCGCGTCTTGAACAAAGGACAATTTAATTGGTCTGGACATGATGACATGGCGCCGTCCTTTGTGAATGAGTCATATCAATACGTCTTGCTGCAAGATACCGCCAGTGATGCTTAAAAACTGGGGTCACCACAACCAGATTAATGCTAAGAGCAAAATAGCTACCAGATGCCGTTATCCCAGCTTTTCGAAGCCAGAGTCAATCTTGCTGCAGCACCATTGCTTGCACGAATTTGACCTAATTCGGTGTTAAACTCGTTGGTTATCACTAGTGTGTTCGAACGCCGCTCAAGAATGAAGACTCCATCTAATGACTTTAAAAAAACTATTCTGTTTAATTAACAGTACAGTCGAAATGTAGCGCGTAAACATCAATTACTTCGAGAACCAGATTGTCGATGTGGAAAAAAAACGTATATCAAATGAGTCTACAACTCCACAATCATGTAGGCTTTCATTGCAACACGAAATGGAGTAAAGGCTACCTCATACGTCGCAGAATCAGTCTTGCCTCAGGATGAGAGCAGAATGGCAGTTCTTCTTAGCTACACACGAACGAGGTACAATTTGAAGTGTGTAAAGCGATTCTTGCATCCTGCAGAAAACCAGTGTTGATATTGCGCATGTGCAGTTCGCCAAACGTAAAAGACTGACCAGCTCGAGAGGCAAGAGCCTTCGCATTCAAAGAGCCCATGGAAACCCATTATTGAGCTTAAGCGGCTCTCGACGAACCACAAAGGCTGCTAAAAGTCCACCGTGCAACGTCTGGCGGGCGGTTTATTCCAGTGCAAAAGAGATAAAATCGCAAGTCATCTTCCTACTACTTAACCCTTCAGACCAGCTTATTATGACTTCTGCCGTCAAAACAGAGAGGACCTTTATTTACTAGCCAAATTGGATTTAAGGTTAAAATTAACAAGCATTTTTATTTAATCTCTGAATAAATCGCGGTGATATTCGTCCTTACTCAGATTTACTAAAAGATTCTATAGCCCTGGTGACCAAATTTTAGACCCACCTTCAGTAGCGCGTTTTCGCTTATCTATCCTGCAATGCTCAGCAGACAAGACGGCCATTTTTACACCGTGCATCGGCCGATACAGTATGAAGTCATTATTATTTATTCTGTTCAAGATTGCATGTGGGACCATAAAATAACACCGGGTCACCTAGTCCACGTGGGAATGTATGATTTTTATTCGGCGTCATCCTACTCTAAGTTGGACTGCCTCACCAAGCTGGTAAGCACCAACAGCTCGTTTGTTTAATTTTGGCGCTTTCTTTTTCTTATATGATTTGCCAGCTAAAACAAACGAGCACAACGTGTCCTAATTAACTAGCTTTAAATGCGCTATTACTCGCCTTCGTCCTTTCTCCTGAGATTGCAAGAGCTCGAGTCACGTACAAGACAGGCGCCGGAGGCTATTATATACGCTTTCCTTAAACGTATTGGCAGCGTAAGTAAAGCCACCCCGAAATCTCATTACAGCAGCCACAACCTTTTAAGCAACCCGATAAATCTCCATATTTAGCTATGGATCCCGCTGATCATCTCGTCCATGTATATTCTCAGACAGCCCTAATCGAAACACGTTATGGAGTGATTAGCACAGTTAAGTATAAAATCTATTAATAAAGAACATTAATTTATTACCAAACAACCATAAGCCACAATGAATGGTGACCTAGAGTTAATACAGACAACAGAAACCTACAATATTCACGGTTATGCTACATTAGAACACCAGTAAATCCAAATAGGGACGAAACCCGTCTACTGAATGAATTGCCTATTTTACAATCTACAATGCTTATTTTATACCGACATATTTATGTACATAATGAGTCAGGTGTTTATATCAAGATCGCAAACTTGATTAAAGTAATATTTATCACCGCCTGCACAACCAATGTTCATTTAAATATATAAATGTTCAATTCAATACCACTTTCCCATGTAGTGTGGTGGCTGTGGAATATTGACAGATTTGATATATGTAATTGGAATTTAAGATTAAAAGAGACGCTACATAGGCTCAATCGAAACTAAAGTTTAATCAAGAAATATTAATTAGAATATGACTGAAAATTGGGTGTAGAGTGCGACATGATGGTTTTGTGCTAAGTGCAACAGACCCCGAAAGAAAGGTGCCAAGGTTCGAGCCCTGTTCTTTTCCCAATACGGACGAAACCGGTCCACTGGATGAATTGCATTTTATGAGAAAGCTTGTCACAGTATTAATGAAACATACTCCGAAGAAAATGCGCCCAGAAACCAGGCCTTTTCGCGGAAAATATTTGACAGTACGTGAAGAGTTTCCAATTAGGATGAAACCGGTCTACTGGATGAATTTTTTTTTTATATTACACAGTGCTTAGTTTATACTGACTAGCGTATGTACATAATAAGCCAGGTGTTTATATCAAGATCGCAACCTTGATAAGAGTAATGCTTATCACCGCCCGCGCAACCAATGTTCTTTTAATTATGTATATGTTCAAATCAATATCACTTCCCAATATATAGTGTGGTATATGTTCTGTAATGACAGATTGGAGATGGTTAGTTGTAAGTTTGGGTCTGAATGGATGCAATATAAGCTCCAGCTAAAGGAAAAATAGACTAACCAAGTTACATTAGCTAGTATATAACTGAAAATCGTGTGTATTGTAATGTGCGGTAGGGTGGCCCAGGGGTTAGAGCACCAGATTCCGATGCAGACATGCCCAGGTTCGAGCCCTGTCTGTGACAAATTCTGGACAGTACGTGATGAGTTCCCAATAAGGACGAAAGCGGTCTACCAGACAAATGTAAGCATTAAAATAATAGTTATCTCCGTTCGCACAATTAATAATCATTTGGATCTACCGCAACTTTATATATTCATGTAAAAACTAGTAATTGTAAGTTCTGGCATCTAAATATTTATTCATATCCTTACACAGGGTTGTTACTGATTTGGCTCTCAGAAGCCACACTGAAGCTGCGCTGCAATTCTTGCATGACTGCTACCGATGATGCAAAATTTTGTTTAGTTTTACGCGGTTCAGCTTCGTAGTCACCACCCACATTGTCAACAGTCGAAGGAGTCTTGACAGAAGCACAAGCAGAGCATGGCCCATCGTTCTGTAACCGATGTTCGATATACTCACTTGACTCACTGAAAACACTATCCTCATCGGATGATACCTTATTTGAGCTATTACAACTGTTTGAACTAGTATCTCTAGTATTTTTGTCAATAGCATTGCCATTATTGTGGACGTCAGAGTCAATGACTGGGCTACTACAAATCAGACTGATGCCTTTGTCATCGAAATCAAGAACAGGAGATTTTCTGTCAACGCCTACTTGCTTCTCGGAAGTTCCTTCTACCGTAGTAGAATCGTGATGTTCAAAAACGTTTTGCTCATTTTCCAAAATCAAAGGTAAACTGCAATTGCTACCCTGGGATTGTGCTTTCCCCTTAACTGCATTGGAGTCGCTGATTAATAAATTGCTTGAATTCATAATCGTTGGTACAGGCGAGGAGATTTTATTAAACCCATTTGTTGTTCTGGGTTCCTCATTAGTATCTCGAGGGAAAGACAAATTTCCGCAGTTCGTTTCTTGCCCATTTAGATAAGAGCGCTGAAACCAGGAAAAGTTACTTAAGATTATTACGTTTCAAGTTAAAATCCGACATTCACATTCTAAGTTGAATCAATTAAAAATAAATAATTTTTCACTTGCTGAAAATAAGAATGCAGAATTTATTGACGTTTAATTACATGGAAAAACGCTGCAAGGTTTACACAGGTCAGTATTTCAGCATGAAAACATCATCGCCCGCGCAACCAATGTGAAAAACAGTGCAGATTTTCTTGTTTGTAATCTCGCCACAATTTTCCAGTGCGGGGCAATTGATAGCACTCGTAAGTCAATAAAATCTTGAATCCTTTACATTTCCAGGTGCTCCGATTTTTGGCCTTGGTTGATGGGTTCTCACTTGTCTCTTCATTTTAAGGCCCTCCATCAGTTGCATGTCTGAACATGACGGTGGATCCAGATTGTCCAAACATTTTACGGATTTTCGGGACTTCATTTTCCGTCCCATCTAAAGGGTTGACACATTACTCACAGGAAAAATCAACTAGTGGCAAATGCGGTATCCTCATTCAAGACAGATCTATTTATATTTATTTTAATTCCTAAGAAATTTTTGTCTGCCCTAATATCCGGTCTTTATATCTATTCTCCTGGACTCAAATGTATACACAAACATATCCACGTCACCCCCCCCCACGCACACAAAACCTATATACACATATGTGAACTCCACTAACGTTACATTTATAGAATAACTATAATCAAACCCTATGGATTGACTTACACACTAATCCGTGATGTCTCTATTATTTAATTGCTGTTCCGGACGCGTAGAAGGATCAACATTTTTTTAAATTTTAATTATATGGCAGTAATTCTCAAATTCCCGGTTTACCTTATCTCATTCTGTGTGAAATAGGTTATAGAGAGAGAGGATACTGAAAATGTTGAAAGAATATGGTATTATTCTATAGTTTGGAGAAGTCCGAATACGGAGCCTACACTAAGGAATCGTATCTCAACCAAATACACTTTTATACTCATATCCTGTGAGTAATTATATATATATATATATATATATATATATATATATATATATATATATATATATATATATATATATATGGTTTGGAAACAAGTACTTAAATCAAAAAATTAAATTTATACAGGATATCAGTATAAATGTGTATTTGGTTGAAATACAATTCGGTAGTGCAGGCTCCGTATTCAGTTTCGTCCAAACGATAGAATAATACTATGATACTTTCATTTATTATAATCAAGGTTGCGGTCTTGATATAAATATCTGACCCATTAATCACTTACATATGTCAGTATAAACTAAGAAGCGTATAGTGTAGACAAGGCAATTCATCCAGTAGACCGGTTTCGTCCTTGTTGGGAACTCATCATGTACTGGCCAGAATTTGTCTATGAATTGGTGTCAACCCTGAAGATGGGACTGGAAATGAAGTCCCGAAAATTCTGAAAAAGTTTGGAAAATCTGGTTTTTTTTAAACAAGCAGCTGATGGAGGGTTTTAAATTGAGGGGACAAGTTAGAACCCATTAACCAAGGCTAAAAATCGGTGCACTTGGAAATGTAAAGGATTTAAGATTTTACCGGCCTACAGGTGATATCAATGTTCGTTTAATCACAGAAGAGTGACTGTTCCATTTTAATAAAATTGTCGTCCACAATTAAAACGAAATAACAGGCAATTTAATATTCTGCCAAAAACGTAAAATTACAATCTACAAAATGTAGCTCTAAAAACGGATAGCAAATTTTAATAACAGTATAAATATAAAGGAAAATTAGGAAGGAATAATACTGTTTTTGTATAGTGTACTATATCTAGTGTAAGCTACGCATCATGCTATTCTTTCAAAAATTTTCAATCAATTAAACGTAGTAAATAAAATGGTACGAATAATTCACTGTTGTGCTTTCACATATTTTAAAAGATAACAGTAAGCCCTGAAAACACGGGGGAAAAGTGTGGAAATCTGGTTCGAACGACATTTTCAGACAAGCAGTTGATGGAGGACTTCAAAATTAGGGGACAAGTGAGAACCCATCAATCAAGGCCAAAAATCGGTGCACCTGGAAATGTAAAGGACTTAAGATTTTACCGACCTACGAGTGCTATCAATTGTCCCGCACAAGAAAATGGTGGAGTAAATAAAAACAAAAAGGACAGCACTGAGAAATTTAAATCAACATTTATGCAATATTCTGTCTGACAACACTCTCTATTTGGCTATTTTAATCTATATGATTGTATGCATTAGAAATGTCATTGGTTTTGGCCTAGCAAATGTTGAACACTGTTTAACTGGTTAAAAAATCCAGGAATTGTAATGGATGCTTATTTTTGATAAAAATAGTTAAAGAATATTAGTCTGAAAGTCAGCTGGTGATCCATATCATGGTTTTTTTTCTTACTGGAATACTCAACAGTCGGAGCCAGATAGAATAAAAACTTCCCAATCGTCCTTTTAAAAACCGTAAACAGGAAAATATAATTATCCAGGAGACGCTATATTACAACGCATTCGTTGACTTTGCAGGTTTGGATAATTATAATTTAAATCAAGTTTGTCGACTTGGGATAAGCAACAATCGATTTCATTAAAACAGGTGCATAACCTAACAAGCCAATCTCACACACTGATACGTTTTGCCTTACATGGCTCAAATCAAAGCAAACCAATAAGCTGATGCACAAGTATTAAACTAAAATGAATATACAAATAACTAAAAATAAGTAATTCTGCGAACACCCTTACCAATCTTGCGTATATTGTATACTATAATGCATTTCTATCGTCAGCAGTCTAGTTCACGTTAGAGCTAAATTGATAAATAAATCTTCATTTAGATACTGCGTCAGATTTTTGGTGTTGAATTTGCTGTTGTGTGACTAAATAGTGCGGATCGGGACAAAGACAACCAGAAATATAATCGAAATATTTATGTAAGGACTTGAAAACCTGTCTGTCTGAGTATTGAAAACTATTTCGACGCAAAAGGAATAACTGGAATAAACAAGGAAGGCCATTGACACATTCGTTTTTTGGTTTAATAGCTACACGTACGTAAAAACCGCTTCTACACCCCAAACCCAAAATATATTTGGCAAATTAAAGATGGACAAATGGATAACGCAATCTCGATCAAGTCCAGACCATAAAGCGTTGACTGAAGTAGCAGGTGTTCATAAATTTCGGTGATATCACTGTGCCGATATATTTAACAGCGTCGATACACAATATAGATTTCGTCATTATGCTTTGAAGCTACACTGTAAACGACATTGTTAAAAGTAAATACTGCTATTCTGTTTAAGCACACAAGTGTAGGAGATTTCAAAAAAATTTTCTACATTACTTGATCATATATATGTATAATAGGTTTTCGTAGTAGTGGCTGTTGCTCATTATGAATATCTCATAAAGACAAAATGCCTAGGTTACTGATATAACAGCACCCTAATGCTGACCATGGCAAACTCCACTGATCCTATATTAACTAAGCCATAGGTACACAACGGCAAGGATATAGTCCTTTCTAGTGTTCTTGATACATTTTTCAGCAAACTTGTGTTAAAATTTTCACATGCTCTAGCCAAAGCCACAACAATGAAGTGTAGATTAGAAAATTATTTGTAATGCGGGTGGTGATAATAATTATTTAAAACAAGGTTGCGAGATTTAAAAAACACAAATTCCACTGTATCACTCAATATTGCAAAAATTACCGTCAGTCCCACATAATGAAGCATTTATACCATCACAGAACATAGGCAAACCATAAATTGTTAATTTTTTTATCGTCGGAGGAAATACCGCCTCCATACACATTACCTTCTCAAAATATCACCTAGATCTGGACGTGATCCCTTTGCGTAGGCAGATGGAGAATAAACTTGAATGATGTCAAACTCATTAGTGCTCTTGATTTAACCGAGGAGTAAGAAGAGCTAAAGGAGCGATATTCTGAAGTCGAACCTGACTGGCAAGTTCCAACGTCGCGGACGACAGCTTTGAGCAGGCAGTTAGAACAAGAGGCACCGATAACATCCAGGGTGCTAGAGCGCATGGCACGACTCAGAAGAATTCTTCGTCCGCCCACACAAAGAAATCATGTCCACTTCTAAATGATTATTTTGAGGTGATGTGTGTGCAAGTGGTATTTCCTCAGACAATAATAAATTAACAATTTATTTATTTTGCCATCATGCTCTGGCGATGATAATTAAAGGTTGAAACGCATCCATATGTGTGATTGCCGGTAGTTTTTACAGTTTCAGTTTGCCAGCAAAATAATTAAGAGTCTGGTCTACAAGCATTGTATAACTTAATTAAGATTAAAACCTTATTGAGCTCAACGAGTAAGACAAGAATAGATAAGTATCTAACCTGGCAATTTATTAAAAGCAGCTCCCACATAAAGACGGCGATCTGTCAGCACAAGTTATTTAAATACCATATTATGAATAAACAGTTTTCGTGTCATATATAAAGAAAAATGGGAAAGCTTTAATGATTTTTAGAAACTTATGAAAATTTGTAATCAACAGCGGAGTTACGATTTACAGAAACAAAATTGCATTGATCAAACTAAAAAAGAAAAATCGATCAAGTAATGCTCGATCACTTCCACAGCTGGCTGTGGCGTGGTTCTGGCTATACTGTTGGTTTGCAATAAAAAACGAAATGCCTGAGTCAATAAGATAGCATTTTTTATTTAACCTGATTTCAAGAGCGGAACGGTATGAAAAAAGTAACAATTCATCCTATGATTGCGAAGGCGAAAAAATTGACTAGAAATGATGCAGACAGACAAAAGCACAGTAATACACATACTGTTAAATAAGAACAGCTATTTCTCACATATTTTGTCTCTTCTGCTGCGCTCCGTGAAAAAAACCATCTAGTTCTTCCCATTTATATATAAACCTAAAGGAATTCAAGTTTTTGGTGCAAAAAAATAGATTAAATATTTTCAAATGAAATATATATCATATACGAACATAGCAAGTATGTATTAGTTGTTGCGAACCTAGTAACAAATTAGTTCATTTGTGACCAGAAGGATAAACCAAAGACAGCATGAACGGGAAAGTATATCTCATGCACTTCTGCTTACTGGCGACTCATCGTAGAAGCCGGTATTACGCCCTTTAACCACTATATATTTGGTCGAAGAATGTGGAATAATAGGACGGTACAATCTCCGACCAAATATATAGTGGTTAAAGGGCGTAATACCGGCTCCTACTGATGAGTCACCAGTAAGCACGAAACGAATGTGCACGAGCTTATACTTTCCGTTCATGCTGTCTTTTGTTTATCCTTCTGATCACAAATGAACTAATTTGTTACTAGGTTCGCAACACCTAATACATACTTGCATATATATTAGCTCTTCGCAACAAACAGTATTTAAACATAGGAACGTTGTTTCAAAACGACAAATAATAATAATCAATTGAGTTGATATTACGGATATATATATATATATATATATATATATATATATATATATATATATGAATTTGAGGCTAATTGAAAATAGCATTAAAAAATTACAGATTCCACTGGCGAAGTTGAAAGGGATGATTTCGAAGACACATGAAGATCTGATCTATTTCGAGGTGATTGATTACAAGACACATGGAATCGATGATCCGTCAATAGTCGAAGATATTCACCGAGTTGCTGAAATATCAATGAAAGTTTAATTGTTTAATGAGAATATATAAAAAGCATTAAAACAAACGCGGAGTTTGTTCGATTGAATAACATTTAGATACACTAACCTTCGTAAAAGAACGAAAGTGCAAATGCACACACATTTTACCCGTTTGCGAATTTTAAACAAGTTTAAAAATAATTCCGAAACAATGTTTATGTACAGTTTTTGTTTGTCTAACTTAGATTTATTTAAGCGTGAGGTTTATGAATAACATTAATATTTGTTTAGCCGATACTGTTAAGCAATTAACTGACATAAAGTATGGTGGCAGGCAAAGCTTTCATAGTTTTAATACAAAATATGTTATACAACTTATATACATGTAAAGACTAAAAGTTGATGCTTTAGTTGACATCAATATTACAGATGGCATTATATCATCACGATCAACTGTTAGTTTATTGTCGTATTACCAATAACTGATGTTCATTTTTGGATACAAAAGACAATTATGTCGAACAATTTTAAAGGTCTACGTGTCATATCATGCCTACTTGCATGTAATTTTTTTCAGACTCTAGCTAACTACGCAACTCAAATTACAATAGTGACTACTGTTCCAAAATGATAAATTATTAACGAAAATGGGCTTCAGTTTAAATATCAGAATGAATGACAACTGAAAAATATGCTATTTATTGCACTAGATTAACTTATAAAAATATGCAAAATCATGGATTCGTGCAGAGAATTTTTAAATTACACTGAAACCAAACAGCACACATAAAAACCGTGGTTCACCACTAGGTGGGAACCAAATAAACTTGAGCATTAAAATAAAATTAAAAATGACGCAACATTAAATCCACGGTGCCGCAAGTTCGTGAAACATGTGTCAATATTTTTGGGAAGTGACTGAACCAAGCAATTTATAGTATAGAAAAGGAAATTCATCCAGTAGACCAGTTTCAACCTTATAGAAAAATCTTCTTGTACTGTCAAGAATTTTCGCGGGTAAGGTCCCAACCTGGGCAGGACTGCTCCGGCGTCACTAACTCTAACCAATGAGCCACCCTTCTGCACGCTAAACAAAATTTTCAGTTATACACTACTAATGTTATTTTGGTCAGACGTTTCTTCAGTTGGAGCCTACATGGCATCTCCTTAGACCTGAATTTCCAACTAGTCATTCCAAATCTGTCATTATAGAACAGATACTACCTTACCTTAGGAAGAGGTATTGAATTGAGCACTTTGGACGGCCGGCTGGAATTTCAGGTTTAAAGGGATACCATATGGACTAAACCTAAAGGAAAGGTCAACCAAGAATCATCAGTAATTATATACCTAAAAGTGTTGTGTAGCATGTTCAAAGTAGCTCGTAACTTCAAGCCCTATCGGCAGCCAATTTTGGATTGTACGTGAAGAGTTCCCAACAGGGACGAAAGTGATATTGAATTGAACATTTATATAATTAAACGAACATTAGTTGCTCGGGTGGTAACAAAATGTACCTATATCAAGGTTGTGATATTGATATAAACACCGGTCTCACTATATATGTAAATTGATCAGTACGCACTAAGCATCGGATAAAGCAGATATAGAAATTCATCCAGTAGACCGATTTCGTCCTTGTTGAGAACTCTTCACGTACTGTCCATCATTTTCCGCGAACAGGGTTCGAGTCTATCTCGAAAACCATTTTGCTTGTATTGAGTATATGCTCGGTATTTCAAGAACCATTTTGTTGGTACAATTTTCAGGCACTGTAGCTCAACAAATATTTAGTTAGTACCCTGTTCAGATTCGGTATATGTTTCAAATAATGTGTTGGCTTTAAATTTACTTTGCCCAGATTCGAACTCAGTCCGCAGCAAATAATGTATATTATTTGAAATAGTATTAATACGAACGAAATCGGTCTACTAGTGGTTGATGCAGCAGACTCCGAAGCAGACGTGTCCAGAATCGAGCTCTATTCGCGGCAAATTCTCGACAGTACGTGATAAGTTCACAATTAGGAAAAAAACGTAATACAGGATGAATTGTCTTTTCCACATTATACAATGCTTTTTTTATAATGACAATTCTATGCACATAATGGGATTGGTGTTTATATCAAGATAGAAACATTGTTTTAAATAATTGTTATCACCGCTCGCGTAACCGCTTTTCGTAAACTAGATCAGTTCACCTTTTTATTGTTCAAAGAAAGTAGCCTTAAAGGATAAGTCGCATTAACGAATTCGACTATCCGGCATAAAACGTTAAAACAGGTTTGAGTATTAATTAAATAGGCAAAATATATAATATGCATTACTATAAACACAATTTCAATGGGTTAAATTAACAAGCTATTGTAAGACAACTTGATTTTAGCTTAAAATAATCTACTTCTAGTTACCTTTCTCATGAGCGCTTGCCTAATCCACACACGCGACTGGCCCAACCCTGATGTTAGATCGGACATAGCCATAACATTTTGCGTCAGTTGTATGGCTTCGTCGTCCAACAATTCCACTGTCCTGATCGCAGGCCACGGATTGGGCAATAGAGTAACGGCACAGCCTGACGCAGCAATAGCTGCATTGGCATCTTGACTTCGGTAGCTATAGAACAACGAGGAGCCGTGTGCAACATCGCCCGGCAACAAACTCGATATTAAATCAGGTGCACATTTCAACAACTCATTTGAAACAACAGGTCGAGATTTCTCAGGCAAATTGTTGATTAGAACACCATTGACGACAGGTCGACAAGCAGCTTGTGCTGTAGACACAACTTGATCGCTGGCTAGCTTCAAAAAGTAGCCCGGGATATTCAGCAAGCTCGTAATATTATCGACAGAGAGTTTGCGTGAGTTGCCAAATACTTCAAACTTCGAGTTGGCAGAAGTCGAATCTGTAGAAGCGTTGCCGGAATCCCACGACAGATCTGCGATTTCACTAGACATTTCTGAATGGCTTGACAGCTGATGACAACTCGGTCTCCATTTGACAACTTCTGGTGCATTACACAGACCATGACAAAGGCAATGATCAATTAGAGTGAACAAACGTCGCAAAACTATAGTTTGTGCCTCGTTAGCAGCATTGAACTTGTCTACATTTGCACTTCTGTTTGTATTATCATTTGAATTCAGGCTGCGATCATGACTGTCAATTATTAACTGACGGCCAGGCACTAACTGAAGCAATTCTCGTATCGTTAGTCGAACGGCCGATAAGAGATTTTTACGCTCAACTGTTGTATACTGTTCTGCAAAGTGATCTTATTTATAAAAACGCGCAACAAAGTACATGTTAGAATGAGAGCATTATGTAACGTACAAGGCGAAATAGTAAAAACTTCCATCATGCGCCAACACTCTATGTGAAAAAGGAGATTTTTCGTATCACATTAAACTGTTTCACTAGTAAAGAGAGTATAAGAGTTATGGAATCTTAATTTTGAATCACAGAGCACAGCTAACGTTTTATAGAATCAACCTCATATAATATCCATCCAAGGAGGGTGCAGTTAACCCACAGTGGGATGATAAGGGCGGCTTGATGATTCGTTAGACTACAGCGGCACCAAAGCGCTGTTAGAAATTCTCATAGTAGATTGGCCGATGAAGTGAGATCAAGGAAACAGGTCTGTCTAGCATTAGGAACGAGCGATCGAATGTTCATTTACAGCCCATAAATAACTATTAATTTCACAATTATGTGGCAATTAAGTATCTATATATTACACTACTGTAAAACTGTGATATTGTTTGTAATAGTATGAAGTAAAAGCATCATAAAACCTAAACAGAAACACGAACAGCGGGTTCCAAAAGAGCATATACCAATAAGGCAAAATTACCAAGCTTCTGCATTAGACCGAATTTGCTGAAAGATTACGGAAGATATTTACACATTAAAATGTTCCTTCTTAAATTTGAATACAAGACAGTGGTTTCATCCTCGCTAGTCAATTTGCCGTCGTACTCTGATGATGATCATGGAAGCTGGAAACGCGTCAGTGCGTGCGACTGGCAGTAGATCTGTTATGTTGTTCGACGTCTGGTTAAATACAATGGAATTGAAGTTTAATTCAAGTTGGCAAACTTGATTTTAAGAATTGTTACCACCATCCGGGCAATATTTGATTGTATAATTGATTTATCTATAGTTATAGGTGGTGAAAGTTACAAAAAGTTAATGTTCGTGACTGCATAGACATTGTACATCCGACATTTCCAGTCAAGTATAATGTATACGAGAAAACTAGAGATGAGAGACGCATATCCGATTTTACCTTCCATATATATGCATTGCGGTTTGATCCTCGTTAGTCAGTTTGCTGTCCTACTCTAAAGATGATCATATAAGGTCGAAACGCGTCACTGCGTGTAAATGGAAGTAGTTTTGTTACGTTGTTCAACGATTGTTTAGATACATAGGTATTTGCGTTTACTTCAAGCTCGCAAACTTGATTTAAAGATTTTATATATTGGTTTTTGCAATGAACTAAAATATATGCAAGTGCGTATCAGTTAATGCGTACCTAGTAACAAATTATTTCAGATATAACCGGAAAGCTATAGAGAAATCAGTATGAACGAACGGTTTTAACTCATGTAGACAAGCATTTCATGCTTACAGGCAACTCACCATTAGGAGCCGTAAGTACGCCCACTATATATTTGGTGCTAAAGTGGGACAGGTGGAAAGTACAATACTTCCCAGTAAGCACAAAAATCACGTGCACATGAGATTATTCCTTTATTTCATGCTGATTTGGAATAGCCTTCCAGTCTTATTTGGTAGACATTACCGGCTCTGCGCATGTAATGAGTTGGCTTTGAATTCGCACTATCGACAACTTACTTAGGAAGTTATAAACAGTATATTTGTAGCAGAATTGCCTGCTAGATTAAGAGCCACTTTGGGTGTCTATGATACATTGGAACTAGAGTGGTCAAAGAAGCTCAAAGGGTTGGAGAAAGTGTATCGTCAGAAGGAACCTAAGGTGTATGCAGTAACAGCAGATTCACGCCTGGAGCAGCAACTGAGACATCTCTCAGAGGGACTCCTGACCGTAGAGAATGAATTAAGTACCCTCCGCAGGGATATGAGTTGGATAAGAAACAATAGGGAAAGTTCCAACAGAGGTAGGGTGAATTCTCGGAGTCGAAGTTCAACTTCCAAGCATTGGAGAGGCGAATCGCGTAAGGGTGTTCAAGCACCACGCGAGTGGTGCATTTCGCATCGTAAATACGCCGAGTTTGGAAAGTGTCAGGAGGGGGTATGCACGTTTCCAAAGTTGGGTGGTACACGATGGAACGGAAGTACTCTTCCTGTAGCTTGCTCTAAGCCGCCGGAAAACTAGTGGAGCCCCCTCTAATAGGAGCCCTAGGGGGAGGGGTCGCGCATGCAAGGCTCCAAGGTATGCATATTCGAGGCATACTAAAGTCATCGAAGTTAAGTTCGGAAGCTTCGATGGAAGAAACGCGCGGTAATACAGTCCGTAAATCTGTTAGATTTCGGCTGGACGGTAATCTCAAAGAGTTTGCTGGTTATAGCAACAATAAGTTCGTTATAACAGATGAACTTAGTGGGTTAAACTTCTTAATAGATACGGGTGCAGAGGTGAGCATAGTTCGATCCGATGTGGTGGAAATTGATAGCCCCACATTCGATTATCAACTATGGGCTGCTAATGGAAGTCCAATTGAGGTTAAGGGAGTTAAAGAATTGTCAGTGACATTGGGGCAGAAATCTCCATTTACGTGGAATTTTCTGGTCGCTGATATAAAGGATAACATCATTGGGATGGATTTTTTATCCATTTTAATCTCGCTTTAGATCCCAAATCTAGGACCATTGGACAAGGCACTGGGATAGTGACTTATGCTGAGACTGGGACCTCAGTAGTTAGGTCAGTTAGAATACCCAGACCCGTCGTCGCCGATGATTTGGTGGATGCCATCGAGAAATGCCTGGCCGTGTTTTTACCATTCAATGCTAGGCGCAAGGGTTTAAAGACGGGCTTAGAACACCAAATGGAGTTGGTGGAACCACTACCCTGTTCACCGAAGACTCAACCGTTAGCCCAACATAAGCAGCAGGTTGCTAATGAAGAATTTAAGCGGTTGAAAGAAGGAATTCGTAGGCGTTCAAATACAAACTTTGCATCTCCAACAGTGGTTGTTACCAAACGTGAACCAGATCAATAGAAGATTTGTGGTTACTATCGTCTGCTGAATTCGGTAACGAAAAGTGATTCGTATCCTCTACCGAACCAGAGTACTTTGCTCATGGATATAATAGGGTATGAGGTTTATACTACGTTAGATCTGCAGAAAGCGTACTATCAAGTACCTATGGAGGCAGAATCTATACCGCTCACCGCAGTGCAATTTCCTGGAGGAGGATCGCATGTATTCTTATGTATGCCTATTCGTTTGAAGAAAGCAAATCAGACATTCCAGCGTCTGGTGGAGGAAGTTCTTCACGACTGTCCATTTGCGGGATTAGTGTATAGTCAAGCCGATTGGATTCTATAGTCAGAAACTCCAAGATCGCAAGAAAAGATATGACGCGCTTGGAAAGGAGTTACTAGCGGTTTATTCTGCAGTGCTGCATTTTGAGCACCATCTTAATGGACATCAGTTTACGATATTAACGGACCATAAACCGTTGATATGTATCCTAGGGAAAGCGAATAGGCTTAATTATTCTCGGCGGGTTAATTCACAAATAACTCGACTAGCAGAATTTGATTTTACCGTTAGTCATATCCCAGGAAAAGCAAATTTGGTGGCAGATACTCTCAGTAGACCAGATCTATCAGATGAAGATATGATCCGTTCGAAGTCACTCGTTTGCTCTGTTGTACCTTCTAATGATTTTGTCCAGCAATTGATGGAAGCACAAGGTCTTGATCCTTTAGTAGATGATTTGGCAAAGAATCCCACATACACAAGCAGGAAGATTGCAGATAAGTGGTTACTATGTGAAATATCCAGGAGCCAACCTAGACCGTATGTACCTTTAGAATTAAGGTATAAGGTAATTCAACAGCTGCAGGAATTTGGTCATCCTTCTATTAAGGCAAATATCAGGTTGGTCACTGATATACATGTATTGTATAAGATGTCGAAAGACATAAGATATTGGGTAAGGACATGTGCCCTGTGTCAATCTTGTAAAGTTTGGCGTCATACTAAAACTGAAAGTAAAACGATTGGTATACCAGCAGGTCTTTTCATGCCTGAAATTTCTAGCCAGAAGTATTAACTCACGATGGTTGATCGTTTCAGTCGTCAGTTTGAGTTAGCAATCCTGAAGGAAATGACAGCCGAAGAAGTCTTACTAATTCTCTTGCAAAATTGGGTGTCGCGATATGGTATTACGGTAAGGGTAACCACTGATCGTGGTAGTCAGTTTATGTTTAAACTATTTCTGGGATCATTGAATACAATGGGGATATAAGTAAGACACAAATGTGTACATAATCCCAGAGCTAATGAGATGGTTGATAGACTGCACGGGGAGCTGAAGGCTGCATTACGCTGCACTGGTGGATCCAGTCAGATACATGATTTGCCCAGAATTTTGTTGACCATGCGAAACAGATACAGAGCTCAGTTAGGAACATCCATAACAGAACTTGTTCATGGAGAGCCATTGAGGTTACCTGGAGATCTTCTAATAGAAGCTCAAAGTTGCTTCGATTGGGCCTCTCCTACATTAGATTGGTTTGTTGGAGCATTGAGGGATAAAATAAGTCGTTCAGCTCCAACTAAAACTAGAAATCCAAAATCTAAAGTTAATCATGTGACTGATAAAAATGCATTTATAGAAGTAAATGGCACAGTAGAGTGTGTAGCACTGGATCGCTGCATTCCACAGTTTATATGGACGGAGGAGGAGACTGAGAAACGGTATCCATTGAAGTATCAAGAAGCTGAGACGAGATGAGACTAAAATGTGTGAGAAAAAATAAGAGCCAAATAAATGTGAGAAAGAAGTAAAGATAAAAACCAAGACGACTGAGAACAGAGAACAACGAAATATGAAAGTGAAACCTAGTGAAATACAAGCACATGTTGAAACTCGTTCTGGAAGAGTCATCAAGAAACCGAAGAATGAGGACTTCATAATGTATGATTAAATATCTTAAAAATGAGGGTGTATGTGGAGGTTAATTAAATTATTGGACATCAATTAACTCCTCATATAAAAATAAATCAAATTTTACTTTTGGACGTTTAATGTTATAGCTGGTTTCGAAAAACAATATTGTGTTTTTTTTAAATATTGTAATTTTTTTGAAAGTTCTTTTGTTCATATTGTCGAACTTTTTGACTGGTCTTGTCGAATATTTGAAGGAGTTTAATCTGTAATCCAATTTCATCGATTGTTCTTTTTACACATTATTGGAAAGGACCTCAAATTTGCTTCAGGTAATTGACGTGGATTCCAATGCCGCGTTTTGCGTACGCGAGTAATAGTTGTACACGGGCAGTTACACAAAGATCCGATTGATCACAATTTCCAATTTTGTTTTGTCTTTGATCGGTTTGAGTTTTGGTTCGTCCCAATGGAAATGCGGTCCTATCACATCTTTGTTTACTGGCGACGTTTCGGTGCCTACTTTCCAGCACCATCCTCAGGCAACACAACACAATGATCACA
Organism: Eudiplozoon nipponicum; assembly: GCA_029291075.1. Classification (NCBI taxonomy): domain Eukaryota; kingdom Metazoa; phylum Platyhelminthes; class Monogenea; order Mazocraeidea; family Diplozoidae; genus Eudiplozoon; species Eudiplozoon nipponicum. The sequence goes on along the minus strand of JAQBSW010000066.1, from coordinate 67,267 downwards.
ATAGCAGATTTAAGCAAATGTTCCAAAACCATTCTATTTATATATATTTGACTCAACACTATTTTAATCATAGAATTTGTCTCAGTAACTAAACTCAATATATAACTATTTATAATTAGCAGACCAATCATTACCTCACCTATACATCATCTCATCTCGTATGCAGAATATTGTAGGGGAGAGAGACAGTATCGAACCTTTTGTTATTTGTTATAACTGTATTGCTACTATGTCACGGTAATCAAAATTTAAAATGATAAAACTAAAACCTTGACTATCATATACTGTATTTTATTTAAAGCCGGGAATTCTAATGTATACAATGGTGTATGAGGTATTGCGCACATAGCAAAAAATTAGTTCAAATATGTAGCAGCAAGTTACGTAGATGGATGGAGAGTGAATGTCATAGCGACGCTTAGGTGCGATTAAAGAGAAATAGAGATAGTATGGACAACTAACGTTTTTCAAAAAACTAATCGTAAGCACAATGCGAAGTTAATCAACTATTGGAAATAATTGCATAAGAATATTTGCTCATATGACTAAAATAATTCATTATATCTATATACATATATATCTAAATATAATATCGTAACACCTTTATATATATATTTATATATATATATATATATATATATATATATATATATATATATATATATATGTTTTTATACATATTGATATGTATTTTATATATTAATATAAGGTGTGCATAACCTAATAAATATTTATTACTAATGTATATATATATATATATATATATATATATATATATATATATATATATATATATATAGGATTAGGGATGTTGGACTCACACTGTTGCTAATTATAAATAGTTATATATTGGTTAGTTACTGAGACAAATTCTATGATTAAAATAGTGTTGAGTCAAATATATATATAAATGTAATGGTTTTGAACGAGGTTACCACATTTGCTTAAATCTGCTATTGTTATCATTGTGTTATAGTTGCCTAAGGATGGTGCTGGAAAGTAGGCATCGAAACGTCGCCAGTAGACAAAGATGTGATAGGACCGCATTTCCATTGGGACCAACCAAAACTCAACCCGATCAAAGACAAAACAAAATTGGAAATTGCGATCAATCGGATCTTTGTGTAACTGCCCGTGTACAGCTATTACCCGCGTACGCAAAACGCGGCATTGGAATAAATGAAGCTTACACTCCGCAAAACCATTTCAAAAAATAATTGACGTGGATATTTGTTTTCAAGGTCACCACCGTATCGTTCTGTAAACTGTGGGTATCAGCGTATCCCGGTAAGCTTAATTAATATAATATATAAATTGCAAGAAATTTAATCATAATAATTTGGCTGGTTTATCAAATATTGAGGATACAGAGCAGTTAGCAAGTGGACTTAAGGAATGTGGTTTAAAAGATAGTTCAGAGGAACTTAAGTGCTCCAAACTAGATGATCATACCGCATATATGGATTATCCGGGCCTGGCTCTCTTATGGTAGTGACCAAAGGGTTTCTACACTGTAGGGGTTCTGGTCCTATTAACCTAAATGAGCTCCATATTTACAGTCCTTATCAATCTTAGTGTATCTGTAGGTGCCTGGTGGATAATGTTTCTTTCGACATCTACCAGGCTCATACCTGTGACTCCCTGTACCGTACTATCAGTGTCGTCAAACTTAAGGTAAGTGTGGAGGTTAATTAATTTATTGGACATCAATTAACTCCTCATATAAAAATAAGCCAAATTTTTTTTGACTTTTGATGTTATCGCTGGTTTCGTAAAACAATGACTTTTTTTTAAATATTGTAAATTTTTTGGAAGTTTCTTTTGTTCATATTGTCGTAGTTTTTGACTGTTTAGAAGAGAGTTTTATCTGAGTTGTTCAGTTGTACGTATGCTTTACTGCGTGGTTCTATCTGAATACTCATTGCCAATAAAGTATTTAAATTTGCATCCATCAATCGTTCTTTATAGGGAATGATCTAAAAGTTGCTTCAGGCAATTGACGTGGTTATTTATTTTCAAAGTCACCACCGTATCATTCTGTCATCTGTGGATATCAGCATATTTGTGTGTGCACATTTATTGTTATAATATATAAATTGCAGATCATATTCTAATATTATGGCTACTTTATTAAATATTGAGGATACAGAGCAATTAGCAAGTGGACTTAAGGCATTTAGTTCGAAACCAAGTCCAGAGTAACTTAAGTGTTCCAATTTAGATGATCATACCACCTATATGGATATTCCGGGCCTGGTATCTCAGAGGCTCTCTTATGGTAGTGACCAGAGAGCCTCTACATGCTCACTAGAGTACCAATCTATCTTCAATTTTAAAATGTGCCACAAGGCCTTCATAGCTAGACTAAAATTATTTTTATAATAATGCATATTTAGAGAAAAATAATAATTGTTGACAAATATTTCGGTGAAGATTAGATTGAAAATAATGATACTCTTTGTCTAAGTTCAACACAATAAATTATACAAAAATATTACGCTACAATATGCGAAAAATTAAAAATATGTATTATTATAATTCATTTACCAAAAGGATTCATTCTAAAAGGCAATTGAACATCGCGCTCCGCGATTTCTAAAGTTTATTTATTTTTGTAAACGCCCCGGCTTCAAGTAAATGCCGTACGACGTTACAGACTCGGTTAAGGTGCACTGAATATAGAATTGTTACGGATAAGAAGCCCTTAAGAGGGCCTGTTCGTGCGTTCTCCTGAATTATTCAGAGTGTGAAGATGTCCTATAGCCTTGGGTGGACTCTGGTTGTTGTTGCTCCCGTTGTCGCGTTGTTATCACGATGTGGATAACGTCGTTCAGGTTCTGCAATTAATTGGCTCGTCTCGCTAGGTTGTACCGCAACAAGATGAGTCACGGATGTAGCCAATTGTTGGTGAAACTATCAAATCACCAGCGTAGGTATTGACAGTCCATAGAACGCACACGCGTAACGCAAAGCAGAATGCAAATGCGACAACTGACTTGCATGGTAAATTGCCGTGCTTAAATAGCATGCCATGTCTACTTGCACACTATTGGTTAAACGGCAACGTAAATAAAATTGAATTTAATTTACGCAATATGTCGGCCATTAATTTGTGTCGTTACAGAGCGTTAAGTCACATAAATCCACTGCATGTTTTCAGCGTATTAAGCGCGGGTATGTATTAAAATTAAACAAAACCCTATAAACGCCCCAGCTACAACTAAATGCCGTACGACGTTACAAACTCGGTTAAGGTGCTATGGATATAGAGTTATTGTTATGATAGGGGGCCCGTATCAGGGCCGGTCGTGCGTTCTCCGGCAAATGCCGAGAATGTTCCTGCAGTGTGAAGATGTCCTAGAGCCTTGGGTTGACTCTGGCTGTGGTTCCTTCTGTTGTTGCGTTTTAATCTCGATGTGGAAACTTCGTTGAAGTTCTGCATTAATTGGCTCGTCTCGCTGGTTGTACCGCAACAAGATGAGTCACGGATGTTGCCAATTGTTGGTGAAACGAATGCAATAACCAGCGTAGGTAATGACAGCCGACAGCACGCACACGTAACGCAAAGCAGAAGGCAAATGCGACAACTGACTTGCATGGTAAATTTCCGTGCTTAAATACCATGCCATAGTAATATATGTCTAATTGCACACTATTGGTTAACGGCAAGTTTCGTTTTTTCTCATTGGTGCAACGTAAATAAAATTGAATCTAATTTACGCAATATGTCGGCAATTAATTTGTGTCGTAACAACACTTTCCTCTCTGAAAAAAAAGGAAAAAAATTCCTCTCTGCGAGGCTAGATAAGAAATGTATGACAGAATTCGAACCAGAGTTAAGCAAAAATATGATGCACAATAAATGCTGGGCTTAAATATGCTTGTTGGTTGCTTCAACAATGATATGATGCCAGGTAACCACTAGGAATTGCTACACAAATTGTTAGCTCTAGTGGTCGGTCATACCGCGTGAGGCAAAATAGAGCAGTGTAAGTTTTGGGAGCCGTAGCGTGAAGATTTCGAGGTAAATCGCCTCTGAATTTGCCAGGTTTAAGTTAAAACCTAAGCAGGTTGGATCGTCGTCAATGTGTTTGTATACGACCAAAGGAGCTAGAGAGTGCTCGACGTTGTGGTCATGACATTTGTAGAGTGGTCTTTGTGCAATTGATGAAGTTGAGATATGCATTGAAAGTGGCCTGTACCATGATATGAAGCTGATAACTACTTAGTGTTGCTACATGAAAGCGTTAGCTCCAAGTAGTTGGTCATACCAAAATAGGAAGTGTGATGTCATGTGTGAGAAATACATTATAATGTCAAAATATATACATTAAAATCAAAGGTAACTGCATAAAAATATATACAAGAACAATGCCTCAGAAATGTCATAATACAAAAGGACTGTTCAAAAATGCTACACAATTGTTAGCTAAGAACAGCTGGTTATGCCACGTGAGATAAATGCGAAAAATAACGTAAGGTTAAAAAAATTGATACGTAATGTTAATGTTAAAAAATATCAATTACGCGTTATATAAAGCAGGTTATGGAGATTGTGAGCAGACGGAACCTGAGGCGTGTGTAGAAGGTTGAACGCTCTCAGGATCAGGCGGTTCGATAAACGGCTTCAACCTGTCTATGCTTACTGATAAATACTGTTTGTTGCGAAGAACTAATATATATGAAAGTATGTATTAGGTTTTGCGAACCTAGTAACAAATTAGTTCAGTTGAGACCAGAAGGATAAACCAAAGGCAGCATGAACGGAAAGTATAATCTCATGCACATTCGTTTCGTGTTTACTGGCGACTCATAGAGCGGTACAATCTCCTAGACGAATGTGTAAACTTGTAATAGTGAAGCTAACATAATCTAAAGTCAACGGCAATGCGACTTCAATACTAACTCACACTATATAATATATATACCGAGTCTGTAAAGGATACTAACACTATGGCTATTGTGTTAGTAACTGATACCTTTTTTGAAATCGATGAGTACCGGATACTAACACTATGGTTTCCGAGTCAGCACATGATACCAACCTGATGGATATAAATTTATGCTAAAGTTCACCCAAATTGAGAATTACAACAATTTCCGAACACATTACTCATTTAAACCACTTTACTCTGGCCTTCATTGATATCAGTTATCACATTTCGCAGCAAGCATGACATCATTCAATTCAATATATTACAGTTAAATACTGTTTGTTTTCGAAGATCTAATATATATGCAAGTATGTATTAGGTGTTGCGAACCTAGTAACAAATTAGTTCAGTTGTGACCAGAAGGATAAACCAAAGGCAGCATGAACGGAATGTATAATCTCATGCACATTCGTTTCGTGTTTACTGGCGACTCATCAGTAGGAGCCGGTATTACGCCCTTTAACCACTATATATTTGATATAGACTAGAACACAGTTCGCTAAATCAGATTCAAATAATGCTATAATATGTAATTATACTTATAAAAGTATAACAAAAGAAACAAAATTATCTTTCATAAATCTTTTGATGTAAGAAATGAATGCATTAATTTTAAATATGTAATACAGCAAAGAAGAAATATATTAACAAACTGTTCACTATTATCCCACATTCTTCGACCAAATATATAGTGGTTAAAGGGCGTAATACGGGCTCCTACTGATGAGTCGCCAGTAAGCACGAAACGAATGTGCATGAGATTATACTTTCCGTTCATGCTGCCCTTGGTTTATCCTTCTGGTCACAACTGAACTAATGCTTACTGATGTCGGTGTAGCGCCTTGCATAATAATGACGTATTTTGGTTGTCTGAGTAAAATCTGGTAAGGACCGCGATACTTTGGTTTTTTTGGTGCAACAGCATTGTCGTTGCGAACGAGTACTCTCTTGCGTCTGTGGAGCTGTGGGTTAACGATGACTGGACGAGGCGTATGTCTCGGCTGCTGTTCAGACATGTTACCGAAATGAAGTCGAAGGCAGGCAGCTTCGTCTTGTGGGTCATCTTGTACCAGTAGTAGAGGTGGGAGCTGACTAGGCAGGCTTAGATCCACGCCATACGAGAGTTGTGACGCAAACGTTTTAATGGATTCACGAGTACGGGAACGCATGGCTAGCAGAACTAAAGGTAGTGCATCGACCCAGTTGCCATTAATGGACGCGGATGCTAAAGCAGCTTTGATTTCCTTATGCATTCTCTCTACCATACCGTTAGCTTGGGGATGGTAGGCAGTCGTCTGGCGTAAGTTGCATCCCATGTACCGCAAGGTTGTTTTGAAACGATCAGGTGAGAAGCAAGTGCCTCTGTCCGTGATTACCGCATTGGGAACACCATAATTGGATATCCATGCAGAGATTAAACCGTTAGTTACTTCGTCTGCAGAAATGGTGCCAAGAGGTAATGCCGCAGGTCACCGTGTAAATCTATCGATCATAGTTAGAAGGTAGCTGAAACCTTGAACCTTTGTCAGATGAACTATGTCGATGTGGACGATAGCTAGGCGAGAAGTAGATCGAAAATGTTGCAACTTAGAACGAGTGTGTCGTGTGATCTTGTTTTTCTGACAAATAGCACACTCTGAGACCCATCGTTTAACATTCTGCCTAAGTCTGTGACCCAGAAACGATCTGTAAGAAGTCGGACAGTCGCTTGGCTTCCTGGGTGAGAAATTGAGTGAATTGAATCGAAAACTTTTCTCTGAAGGCTGGTCGGCAGAACTGGCTTGTTGGGCTGCGTACCCGTGAAGTAAACAATTGGTAAGCCTTCCCACAGACGGCATATGAACTTGGTTGAGTGACGGGCTATTTATCTATGAATGTGAATGTCACCGCGTTGTTCCGTTCGCAGGAGGGTTGGCGTTAGTGCAGGTTCACTGAGTGTCATGGAGTTGACAGTGAATGGTGACGGCGAAGGTGGTTGTAGAGAGACGTCTGGCCTGGACAGGGCATCTGCAATGAAGTTCTGTTTGCCCTTGACGTGAAAGATGTCAAATTGCCATTCGCTTAGACGAGAAAGCTGTCTTTCCACTCTGGCAGGGTGCTTGGCGATAGATGAAGTTGCGTTTCGAAGTGCGCTAACTAGTGGTGCATGATCTGTGAAAACAACAAATCTGCTACTGCCAATGATGCTGATAAAATGGCGCACTGCGTCGTGGATGGCGAGAAGTTCTCGGCCGAAAGTGTCGTACCTCGTTTCTACTGGTTGAAGAGTACGCGAGTAGAAACTGATAGGCTTCCGAACTCCGTCGATCTCTTGTTCCAACGTGGCTCCAATAGCGAATTCAGAAGCATCTGTCGTGAGTAGAAATGGTTTTTGAAAATCTGGATGTGTTAGCATTGTGGCATTTGCTAACGAGTTGATGGCGAGTCGAAGTAATTCCTCGTCTTCGGATGACCAAGCAATGATGGAATTCTTGCTAAGTCCTTTTCGGTTCCGCAGGTGCCTGCACAAAGGATAAAGTTGTTTTGAAAGGCCCGGAAGGAACTTGCGATAATAGTTTAGTACTCCCAGGATTTTCTGCAACTCGCTAACAGTCCTCGGTGACTTGATATTCTTGATTGAATTCGCCTTTGACGGCAACGGTTGAATACCTTGGGCCGTGATACGATGCCCTAAGAAGTCGACGGATGAAGTTGCAATCTGCGTCTTGTCACAGTTGATCTTGAGTCCGTGGTTTGATAAGCGTGAGAGGACATTTCGTAGATGTTTCGCATGAGATTCTAAATCTGGACTGAATGCCATAATGTCATCGAGATATGACATACAATAAGCAGAGTCGTCGCGAAGTATGTTGTCCATGAATCTTTGAAATGTCTGTATAGCACACTTAAGTCCAAAGGGCATGTAAAGATATTTGAAAAGGCCAAATAGAGTGATGACTGCAGTTTTTTCGAAATCCTCTGTTGCTACCGGGATGTGATGGTAGGCTTGTCTGAGGTCAACACTGAGAAGAAATTGCTGCCGTTGAGTTTTTCAAGTAAAGTGTTAATATTTGGAATAGGATATGCACCAGATTTTGTCACTGAATTTAGCTTACGGTAGTCTCCACAGGCTCTGTACGATCCGTTTGATTTAGAGACTAAGTGCAGTGGTGACGCCCATGAACTTTTCGATGGTCTGATGATTCCCTCTTCCAAAAGCCTTGAGAATTCTTCTTGGGCAGCTTTCAGCTTAGCAGGAGCCAGTGGTCGCTTCTTGAGTGCAATAGGTTGTCCTTCTGTGACGATATGATGCATCGTGTTGGAGACTCGTAGCTCTGACTTGTTAAGATCGAAAAGAGATTTGTATTTTCGAAGAGCTGCTGATATCTCTGCTGAATGATGCACTGGGGTTGGCTGAATGACCTGTAACTCCAAACGCTCGGAGGCAAGTGTCCAAAAACTTTGCTCAAGTCCGGTGGAGAGGTCGATGATCTTTTGATTGGCAAGATCAACAATGAGCCGAAATTTCAGAAGGAAATCAAGGCCTATTATATTATGTGAGACTTTGGCAATGATGAAATTGTGAGAAAATTCGCGTCGTAGACCTATGTTGAGTGTGCGGTACCGGCAGCCATATGTTGGTATGGGCTCGCCTGTAGCTGTTGCGAGAAGAACGCCTAGCGACATCTCGGCCATTGAATCACCCTTGAGAACTGAGACTGCCGCACCTGTGTCTACGATGAACTCTTCGCCAGTTTTGAAATCAAGAAGGTGCAGAAGCTCGTTGGGCTGTTTGGCCGGGTCATGCAAACAAGTAGGCTGGTGATTGCGACCGGCGTTGTCCGTTTGGTTCTCTATGTGAAAAATTCGGCGTGGACGAAAAGAGTCGACAGGGATGTCGGATTGTAGTTGGCTTCTTCCCTGTAGCGCCGTTGATGCCGTTGATGTGCAGAAAGTACGGTCTTCTACTTCCTGCGCCAGACGTTTCCCGATACTGATGCACCCTTGTGCCTGCGGTCTGTTGTCCTTTCCGTCAGCTGTGGAAATTGGCACTCATTCGGAAATTCTTCGGAACGACAAAGACAGACTTGGCATGAATAAAAAAACTTCTGGTGGTTATAACACCAGTTCTTTGGGCATATTTGTTAAAGGATTGCGGGGATCTCGATCGCCGCCTACCGTTATAATTAGGTTTAGGAATAAATTTGGGTCGAGCATTCAGTTGATTTAGCTCGGATTTGGTAATGGCCAATCCTTCTAGAACTTTAGCCATGTTCGCCACTGTCCTCTCTAAAGAGGAGAGCCTATCATCTTGCGGGGGTGAACAAAAGGATGACGGATTCACTTTGGGTTCCAAAACCCTATATTCTAACTCACATCTCTCAGATAAGTCATCTATAGAGAGAGTGTTGGGAAGCTGTCTGGCAAATAGTTTTAATGCTTGTGGAAGCTTGTTAATAAAAACAATCTTAGTCTTATGATCAGAAATGTTGGTTTTAGACCAACGTTTCCGTAATTCCCTCAAAATTTCGATGGGGCCAAGGTTTGGCATGTCTAACTGCGCATATTTATTTATTATCTGCTCAGATTCTGTAGGCGCAAGCAAGGATTCTACTTCGTTTTGTAGGCCCAAAATGGGATTAGGTAGCTTTCTAATGGCCTCAAGCTTAGGATAAATCCGTCGCTGCAATTCAGAAGGTAGTTTAGCAAAAACCTTCGACAGTTTTTGATGACTGTCATAATCAGGAAACGGGGAGAAAGCGGAGTCTACGCGCATAAAGAATAGTTCACTATCTCCATCCCAAACAGGAACATCAATATCTAAATTGGACCTGACATTCTAACAATCTTACGGGATCTTAAAAGCATAAATTTATAAGCAATATGAAAATGTATAAATATACTTTAACGAAACGCTTACCCACAAACAGCTTCCACAGTTGAATGAGCGCAGAACACAGATGAATTAGTTCCTTCACAAAACACGTCACAGTAACTGCTTCCAAAAATTGAAATTATCCGCAATTGAGCCTGTCGAGTACGTACGGTGCAGTTTTGTACGTAGGAAAGTTGAACAGAGGGCCTGTTGGCCTTTGATGCCAATGTATTATTATTATTATTATACCCAAAAAAAATTCACCAGAAATCCACGAATATATACCCAACAAAATTCCCAGAAGACCACGATCAGAGTAAAGAAGACGTAAACGCAAATGTTAATTTATTTTTATCCCAAATAAATGAAAAAGAAAGTCAATTTTATTTATGCCAAAATAAACAGTACAATACTCAATATCCTAGCGCGGTCGCCAATTTTGTAAACGCCCCAGCTTCAAGTAAATGCCGTACGACGTTACAAACTTGGTTATAGTGCTATGGATATAGAGCTATTGTTCTGATAGGGGGCCCTTAACAGGGCCGGTTGTGCGTTCTCCGGAAAATTCCGAGAAAGATCCTTCAGAGTGAAAATGTCCTAGAGCCTTGGTTTGACTCTGACTGTGGTTCCTTCTGTTGTTGCGTTGTAATCTCGATGTGAATACCTTGTTGAAGTTCTGCATTAATTGGCTCGTCTCGTTGGTTGTACAGAAACAAGATGAGTCACGGATGTTGCCAATTGTTGGTGAAGACAATCCAATAACCAGCGTAAGTGATGACAGCCGACAGCACGCACACGTAACGCAAAGCAGAAGGCAAATTCGACAACTGAACTGCATGGTAAATTTGCCGTGCTTAAATAGCCATGCCATAGTCAACTTGCACACTATTGGTTAACGGCAAGTTTCCTTTTTTCTCATTGATGCAACGTAAATAAAATTGTATTTAATTTACGCAATATGTCAACAATTAATTTGTGTCGTTACAATTTATTCGCGAAAAGTTGAAATATGTATTAGAATGCACGCGCGATGCTGTAAGACATCAAAACCACAAATTTCTGTTTCATGAAAAAAGTTAAAGGTCCTGGGGAGGACCGGTTCTAATTGGGAGGTTAATTGTAGAGGCCCTTTGGTCACTACCATAAGAGAGCATCTGGGATGCCAGGCCCGGATAATCCATATATGCGGTATAATCATCTAGTTTGGAACACTTAAGTTCCTCTGAACTATCTTTCAAACTACGTTCCTCAACTCCACTTGCTAACTGCTCTGTATCCTCAGTATAGAATAGAATAGAATTGAATATCTTTATTTGGATTCAAACCAAACTTTTTCCATCAAATAATGAAATTGGAAAATGTACAATATAAAATTAAGATATCACATCACATAAAAATGTGCAATTAGTCTCATGAAGTTAAGTAAATCTCACTAGAAGTACTGTACAATATATCAATATCAGAAAGTTCGGTTGTAAAGAATAATATATTCATCATCAAAAATAGGAAAAATTAAGGTATAATTCGAGTGTAACATTATGAAAAAAATGAGAACCATGACTAGTAATTGATTGTATGTATTGTTGATTAACATGATGATATAATGCATAACATTTCAATTTTAATAATACAAAACTTGGAGTTAAAAATCTCAAGAAATTATGTTTATGATAAATTATCCTTGTCTTTTATTCAACCATGATAAGGTATTATTATAGTCAAAATAAAAAATATCAGCAGGATTGTAGACTTTTTCTAGTTCAGTCGATAAAAATTTGAAAGACATCTTAGATGGAGGCATTTCTCTAAGCCCCTTTGGCAATTGATTATAAATTTTGTAGATTTTCGAAAAAGAGAATAACTTGCTCGCAAAATTCCCCACCAAAGAAGGAGATATTGCCAAATGTTCAGATCTAGTTCCAACTTCATGACTCTTTCTTATTGGATTCATATAGGCACCAGTCCACTGGTTCAAATGGAAAATTTTATTTAATAGCACATCCTCCAAGAGCATAAAGTTTGTAGTGATGCACAGTAATCTAGTGGCGTATATAGTGCAGGAGATAGGACTAATTTGTTTCACAACGTTTCTATGTACAGCTTCTATCTTATTGGACAAACCCTTTTTTAATGGATTCCAAGGAGCGGCACCATATTCTTGTGTAGGTCTAATCCATATTATATATATTTTAAGTTTCATGTCATTCAAAAAGATATTTAGATTTATTAGTGCCCTTCTTTTCTTGGCACTGCCTACTATCCTTTCAATATGTCTCCCAGCAGAAGCTGTACATTAAATAGTTATGCCTAAATCCTTTATTTCTTGCATAAGTTTAATCTCAAACACAAAATTAATCACCGCATCATGAAAATAAACAAAATTAGAATAGAATGGAATATCAATATTTGGATTCAAACCATACATGTTCCATCAAATAATAAAATTGGAAAATGTACAATTTAAAAAAAGTTATCACATCACGTAAAAATGTGCAATTAGTCTCATGGTGAAATCGCAAAGTTATGATGTTGTTAATTATTTCAAAGAATTGAATCACAAACAAATTATTTTACAATGGAACATCTTGAGTAGCATAACACAGAAACTTAATTTTGAAAATGCACACGTACACTGTTCCAGAATCAACTGGAATCTTTTTAGAGAATTAAGCATACTGATTGATTATGAGAGATTTTATTTCTTGAACACTGACGAATTTGTTTCTTCTGTTTCATCGTTATTATACATTTTATTTCAGACATCTACGTTTACGGACATTATACCAAAACGAATTAAAAGGAAATTGTGTAAACTAAGAATTAAACGAGATAATATAATAAAGTGTAGTCTTATTAATAGTATTAAACAAATGAGGTTAGATTTCATTGATAACGAAATTAATTCATCACTGCTGATAATTCGTCAAAGATCAGAACGAATTATTTTGGCCAAAATGAAGAGTAATCCTAGACTAGGATACAAACTCCTCACAGATTTCACTAAATATAAGGAAAAGTTAAAGCTTATATTACCTGTGGATAAAACTGAGTATAATTTTTTCTGAGAATTGGATGAAGTGTTTGGCAATTTGATATGTAATCCACAGAATGAAAGAAATTTTATGGAAATACCTGATCCTTTGGGAGACCAGGAACCAGGACTTGTTATTGACAGTGATGAATTGATAAAATTGATGTCAAAAATCAAAACAAAAAAACAAAAATATTACTTTGGTATTTCGATTGATAACCTGCTTCAATTACCCTTAACTATTAGGAATGTGATCAGCCACTTTATAAATATAATTTTGAATAATGGGAAATAGCCAATCGATATACTAACGATAGTAGCTAAGCCGTTGCCAAAAGTAAGTAAGCCAACGTGCGCTAGTGATTAAAGATTAATCTTTGTTTTCCCTTCGTTTTTGAAGATAATAGAACGATTGATACTAGATCATTTAGAACGTATGGTGCCGGCTGATTTTGATTTATGTCAACATGGCTTTACGAAAGATAGATCGACAACTACTAATATGCTTTCTATGTGGAAACATGTAATTACATTAGATGAGAATAAGTTAGATGCATTAATTTTATTTATAGATATCTCAAAAGCTTTTGACTCTATATCTTTTGATGCTATTTTGAATGCGATTAATTTGTTGAATATTGATCCGAACATTTTTAGATTACTTAAATACAATTTGTATAATCGAAGAATGAGTATTCAAGTAAACGATTTGATATCAAAATCGAAACGAGTAACGAGTGGAGTTCCACAGGGATAAAGTTTGGGGCCAATTTTATTTAAAATTGTGTTTGCACATTTGGAAACTAAGATCCTTAACGGTCGAGTTTGCAAATTCGCTGATGATTTGAAAATAATCTTCCCAATTGATCCAAAAAATGTCGAATTCTCCAAAAATAATGTGACATTAGATTTGTATGATTTGAGTAGATATTTGATTACACTAGGGCTGAGAATAAACAATAAAAAGACGAGAGCTTTAAAAATAGGTAACAGAACAAACTTTCATTATGTTTATTTTCATGATGCTGTGATTAATGATGTGTTTGAGATTAAACTTATGCAAGAAATTAAGGATTTAGGCATAACTATTCAATGTACAGCTTCTGCTGAGAGACATATTGAAAGTATAGTAGGCAGTTCCAAGAAAAGATGGGCACTAATAAATCGAAATATCTTATCAAATGATATAAAACTTCAAATGTATATAATATGGATTAGACCGATACTAGAATATGCTGTCGCTACTTGGAATCCATTAAAAAGGGTTTGTCCAATAAGATAGAAGCTGTACAAAGAAAAGTTGTGAAACAAATTAGTCCTATCACTTGCACTATTTACGCCTCTAGATTACAGTTTGTGTCATTGCAATCTTTGTGGTTTCGGAAGATGTGCTATTGTATAAAAGTTTTCCATTTGAACCATTGGACTGGTGCCTATATAGAATAGAATAGAATAGAATATCTTTATTTGGATTCAAACCACACATGTTCCATTAAATAATAAAATTAGAAAATGTACAATATAAAAAGATATCACATCACATATATATGTGCAATTAAGTGTACTGTACAGTTTATCGGCATCTGAAAGATCAGCTGTAAACAGTGATAGATTCTTAATCAAAATTGAAAATTTAAGTTATAACTCGAATATTACATTTGTTGCTGAAACAATTAATCTTGGCTTTTATTTAACCATGAAAAAGTATTATCATAATCAAAATTAAAAATATCATCAGGATTAAACACTTTTTCTAGTTCGGTAGATAAAAATTTAGAAGACATTTTAGTTGGAGGCGTTTCTCTAAGCCCCTTTGGCAAGTGATTATAAATTTTGTAAATTTTTGAAAACGAGAACAGCTTGCTCGCAACATTCCCAATCAAAGGTGGAGATATTGCAGAATGACCAGATCTAGTTCCAATTTCATGACTCTTTCTTATGGGATTCATATAGGCACCAGACCACTGGTTTAAATGGAAAACTTTTATACAATAGCACATTCTCCGAAACCATAAAGGATGCAGTGATACAAATTGTAATCTAGTGGCGTATATAGTGCAGGAGATAGGACTAATTTGCTTCACAACTTTTCTTTGTACAGCTTCTATTTTATTAGACAGACCCTTTGTTAAGGGATTCCAAGTAGCGGCGGCATATTCTAGTATCGGTCTAATCCATATTATAAACATTCTGAATTTTATTTCATGTGATATAATATTTCTATTTATCAATGCCTATTTTTTCTTGGCACTGCCTACTATCCTTTCAATATGTCTCTCAGCAGAAACCGTACAATGAATAGTTATGCCTAAATCCTTAATTTCTTGCATAAGTTTAATCTCAAAAACATCATTAATCTCAGCATCATGAAAATAAACATACTTAAAATCTGTTCTGTTACCTATTTTTAAAGCTCTCGTCTTTTTACTGTTTATTCTCAGCCCTAGTGTTAACAGATATCTACTTAAATCATACAAATCAAGTGTCACATTATTTTTGGAGAATTCAACATTATTTGGATCAATTGGAAAGATTATTTTCAAATCATCAGCAAATTTGCAAACTCGACCGTTAGGAATCTTAGTTTCCAAATATGCAAATACAATTTTAAATAATATTGGTCCCAAACTGGATCCCTGTGGAACTCCACTTGTTACCCTTTTCGATTTAGATACCAAATCGTTTACTTGAATACTCATTCTTCGATTATATAAGTAGTACCTAAGTAATCTAAAAATATTCGGATCAATATTCAATAAATTAATCGCATTCAAGATAGCATCAAAAGATATGGAGTCAAAAGCTTTTGAGATATCTATGAATACAATTAATGCATCTAACTTTTTCTCATCTAATGTAATTACATGTTTCCACATAGAGAGCATATTAGTAGTTGTCGACCTGTCTTTCGTGAAGCCATGCTGGCATACATCGAAATCAGCCGGCAGCATACGTTCTAAATGATCAAGTATTAATCGTTCTATTATCTTCAAAAACGAGGGAATAATAGAGATTAATCTGTAATCACTGGCACACGTTGGTTTACTTACTTTAGGCAAAGGTTTAGCTACTATTGTTAGTATATCGATTGGTAATATCCCACTCTTCAAAATTCTATTTATAAAATTGCAGAGCGCATTCATAAAATTTAAGGGTAATTGAAGTAGGTTATCAATCGATATACCAAGGTGATCTTTTTGTTTTTTTTTGATTTTATTTTTAACATTAATTCTATCAATGCATCACTGTCAATAACAAGTCCTAGATCCTGGTTTCCCGAAGGATCCAGTAGATCAATAAAATTGCTTTCCTTCTGTGGATTACATAACAAGTTGCCAAATACTTCATCCAATTCACAGAGAAATTCATAATCAGTTTTACCCACAGGTAATATAAGGTTTAATTTTTCCTTATATTTACCGTAGTCTGTGAGGAGTTTGTATCCTAGTCTAGGATTACTCTTCAGTTTAGCCAGAATAATTCTCTCTGATCTTTGACGGATTATCAGCAGTGATGAATTAATTTCTTTATCGATCATATCTAACCTCATTTTTTTAATACTATTGATAAGACTACATTTCATTATATTATCTCGTTTGATTCTTAGCTTACATAACTTCCTATTGATTCGCTTTGGTATTACATCCGTAAATGTTGATGCTCTAAATATATCAGATAATAACAGTGAAACAGAAGAAACAAATTCGTCATCGTTCATGATAAATAAACTTTCATAATCAATTGATAAGCTTAATTCTCTAAAAAGATTCCAGTTGATTCTGGAACATTGCACGTGAGCATTTTCAAAATTAGGTGTCAATGTTTTGCTACTCAAAATGTTCCATTGTAAAATAATTTGTTTATGATCCAATTCTTTAAAGTAATTTACAACATCATAACTGTGTGAGTTCAACACTTCAACTTCTAAATATACATGGTCTAAGCATTCCGAACCTCTAGTTGGTTCCTTTATAATCTGCTTAAGATCATGATTAGAAAAAAGATTGATTATTTCACAGTCATGCACCTTATTAAAATCTCCTACCACAATAATATAACCATGGCAGTCAAAAATAGATTGAAAGGAATTGATAAACATTTGATCATCATGTAAATTAGCATACGGCGGTCTGTAAACCGCGATAAGAATCAGGTTATCAATTTGTATAGATACAAAATCAATGACAGAATTATATTCGCTAGAATGTAACACTGTTGCATTTAATATCGATTTGCTATAAATAAGTACTCCTCCACCTCTTTTATCCAGTGATCTGTCTTTCCTAAATAGAGAATAATGAGGAATGTCAAATTCATAGTTTTCAATGTTCTTGTTCAGCCAGGTTTCAGATAGTATTATAAAGTCAAAATTGTTACTTATTATAAAATCACACAACAAAAAGTTTTATTCTTAATACTTCTACAATTAGCATAAAATAATGTATATGAACAGGACAACTCATCTTTACTATCATCAATAGTTACTGATTTAACTTTTTCGGTTTCCTTATACTTCGTTTGTTGGGTACCGTATCTATGGTTCGTAACTGTCCGCTGTCCACCACATTCATTAACGAAACCCCGTTTTTTGTGATTTTAGAGTCGTTTGACACAGCCTTTATTGTGACTATTTCCGCTTGACTTGATTTCTGGTCTAGATTCTTATTTAACTTTTTTGCCACAGCCAGTTTTCTTTGCAGAAACGTCTTGTCTCTAGTGATGAATATGTTCTGAAAGTTACTGCATTCTTCTTTCTTTTTATTAATATCCTCAACTTGCTTGTTCGTCGGCCTTTTTGACAATTTTATCACAACTGGTCTTGTGAAACAAATTAGTCCTATCACTTGCACTATTTACGCCTCTAGATTACAGTTTGTGTCATTGCAATCTTTGTGGTTTCGGAAGATGTGCTATTGTATAAAAGTTTTCCATTTGAACCAGTGGACTGGTGCCTATATGACTCCGATAAGAAAGAGTCATGAAGTTGGAACTAGATCTGGACATTTGGCAATATCTCCTCCTTTGGTAGAGAATGTAGCGAGCAAGTTATTCTCTTTCTCGAAAATCTACAAAATTTATAATCAATTTCCGAAGGGGCTTAGAGAAATGCCTCCATCTAAGATGTCTTTTAAAATTTTATTTACTGAACTTGAAAAAGTCAGCAATCCTGCTGATATTTTTTATTTTGATTATGATAATACTTTCTCATGGTTGAATGAAAGACAAGGATAATTGTTATCGGAAACAGATTTTCTTGAGATTTTTATTTCCAAGTTTTGTATTATTATAATTGAAATGTTATGCACTATATCTTCATGTTAGTTAACATTACATACAATCAATTGCTAGTCATGGTTCTCAATTTTTGCATAATGTTACACTCGAATTATACCTTAATTGTTCCTAATTTGATGATGTATATATTATTCTTTTCAGCCGAACTTTATGATATTGATATATTGTATTGTACAACTAGTGAGATATACCTATCTACATGAGATTAATTGCACAATTATATGTGATGTGATAATTATTTTTATATATATTGTACATTTTCCAATTTTATTATTTGATGGAATATGTGTGGTTTGAATCCAAATAAAGATATTCTATCCTATTCTCATTGATAGTTATCTCATAGTTGTACTGTACAATATCATCAATATCAGAAAGTTCGGCTGTAAAGAGTAATAGATTCTTCATCAAAAATAGGAAAAATTAAGGTATAATTCGAGTGTAACATTATGCAAAAAATTGAGAACCATGACTAGCAATTGATTGTATGTATTGTTGACTAACATGATGATATAATGCATAACATTTAAATTTTAATAATACAAAACTTGGAAATAAAAATCTCAAGAAATTCTGTTTCCGATAACAATTATCCTTGTCTTTTATTCAACCATGAGAAAGTATTATCATAATCAAAATAAAAAATATCAGCAGGATTGTAGACTTTTTCTAGTTCAGTATATAAAAATTTAAAAGACATCTTAGATGGAGGCTTTAATCTGAGCCCCTTTAGCAATTGGTTATAAATTTTGTAGATTTTCGAAAAAGAGAATAACTTGCTCGCAACATTCCCCACCAAAGGAGGAGATATTGCCAAATGTCCAGATCTAGTTCCAACTTCATGACTCTTTCTTATCGGATTCATATAGGCACCAGTCCACTGGTTCAAATAGAAAACTTTTATGCAATAGCACATCCTCCGAAACCATAAAGTTTGCAGTGATACAAACTGTAATCTAGTGGCGTATATAGTGCAGGAGATAGGACTAATTTGTTTCACAATTTTTCTTTGTACAGCTTCTATCTTATTGGACAAACCCTTTTTTAATGGATTCCATGTAGCGACTGCATATTCTTGTATCGGTCTAATCCATATTATATACATTTTAAGTTTTATGTCATTCGATAAAATATTTCGATTTATTAGTGCCCATCTTTTCTTGGCACTGTCTACTATCCTTTCAATATGTCTCTCAGCAGAAGCTGTAAATTGAATAGTTATGCCTAAATCCTTAATTTCTTGCATAAGTTTAACCTCAAACACATCATTAATCAAAACATCATGAAAATAAACATAATTAAAGCCTGTTCTGGTATCTAATCTTAAAGCTCTCGTCTTTTTATTGTTTATTCTCAGCCCTAGTGTAATCAAATATCTACTGATAACATACAAATTTAATGTCACATTATTTTTGGAGAATTCGACATTTTTTGGATCAATTGGAAGGATTATTTTTATATCATCAGCGAATATGCAAACTCGACCGTTAAGAATCTTAATTTCCAAATGTGCAAATACGATTTTAAATAAAATTGGCCCCAAACTTGATCCCTGTGGAATTCCACTTGTTACTCTTTTCGATTTTGATATCAAATCGTTTACTTGAATACTCATTCTTCGATTATATAAATAGTATTTAAGTAATCTAAAAATATTCGGATCAATATTCAATAAATTAATCGCATTCAAAATAGCATCAAAATATATAGAGTCAAAAGCTTTTGAGATATCTATAAATACAATTAATGCATCTAACTTATTCTCATCTAATGTAATTACATGTTTCCACATAGAAAGCATATTAGTAGTTGTCGGTCTATCTTTCGTAAAACCATGTTGACATATATCAACATCAGCCGGCAACATACGTTCTAAATGATCTAGTTTGAATCGTTCTATTATCTTCAAAAACGAAGGGATAATAGAGATAAATATATAATCACTGGTGCACGTTGGCTTACTTACTTTTGGAAACGGTTTATCTACCGTCGTTAGTATATCGATCGGTAATTTCCCATTCTTCAAAATTCTATTTATAAAGTTGCAGAGCCTATTCATAAAGTTTAAAGGTAATTGACGCAGGTTATCAAATACCAAGGTGATCTTTTTGTTTTTTTTTGTTGTTTTTTTAACATCAATTTTATCAATGCATCACTGTCAATAACAAGTCCTGTTTCCTGGTCTCCGAAGGATCAGGTAGTTCCATGAAATTGCTTTCATTCTGTGGATTAAATATCAAATTGCCAAATACTTCATCAAATTCACAGAGAAATTTATACTCAATTTTATCCACAGTTAATATAAGCTTTAACTTTTCCTTATATTTACTGTAATCTGTGAGGAATTTGTGTCTTAGTCTAGGATTACTCTTCATTTTGGCCGAAATAATTCTTTCTGCTCTTTGATGGATTATCAGCAGTAATGAATTAATTTCTTTATCAATCAAATCAAACCTCATTTGTTTAAAACTATTGATAAGACTACACTTCAGTTTATTATCTCGTTTTATTCTTAGTTTACATAATTTCCTATTGATTCGTTTCGGTATAATATCCGTAAACGTAGATGCCTGATACATAACAGATAATAACATGAAACCGAAGAAACAAATTCGTCAGTGGTCATGATATAATAACTTTCATAATCAATCAGTATTCTTAACTCTCTAGAAAGATTCCAGTTGATTCTGGAACATTGCACGTGTGCATTTTAAAAATTAAGTTTCTGTGTTTTGCTACTCAAGATGTTCCATAGTAAAATAATTTGTTTGTGATCCATTTCTTTAAAATAGTTTACAATATATTTTACACTATTTAATAAACCAGCCATAATATTATGATTAAATTTCTCGCAATTTATATATTATATTAATTAAGCTTACCAGAATACGCTGATATCCACAGATTACAGAACGATACGGTGGTGACCTTGAAAACAAATATCCACGTCAATTACCTGAAGCAAATTTGAGATCCTTCTCAATTATGCTTAATAAGAACGATAGATGAAAGTGGATTACAATAATTTATTAGCAAAGATATCGGAGATGGAACCACACAGTGCTCCGCTTGTGCAATTCAGTAACTCAGAAAACTCTCTTATAGCCTTCAACAAGACAAGTCAAAAACTTGGACAATATAAACAAAAGAACTTTCAAAAAAATTACAATATTAAAAAAATATTGTTTTAAGAAACCAGCGATAACATTAAATGTCCAAAAATAAAATTTGATTTATTTTTATATGAGGAGTTAATTGATGTCCAGTAGTTAAATTAACCTCTACATACACCCTCATGTTTAAGATATTTAACTATGCATTATTAAGTCCTCATTATTCGGTTTCTTGATGACTCTTCCAGAACGAGTTTCAACATTTATTACTGGTACTTCACAAGGTTTTCATTTTCATATAATATTGTTCTTTGTTCTCCGTTGTCTTGGTTTTAATCTTTACTTCTTTTCTATATTTGTCTGACTCTTCCTTTTTCTCACACATTTTTGAGTCACATCTTGCCTCAGCTTCTGGATACAATCGATGGATACCGTTCCTCAGTCTCATCCTCCGTCCATATAAACTGTCGAATACCGCGATCCAGTGCTACACATTCTACTGTGTCATTTACTTCTAGAAATGCATTTTTATCAGTCATATGATTAACTTTAAATGGCCCCTTATAGAACGGAGTCAGACAATTCTGTCTGTTATTATAATCAAGGTTGCGGTCTTGATATAAACACCTGACCCATTAATTACTTACATATATCAGTATAGAACTAAGAATTTTATAGTGTAGAAAAGGCAATTCATCCAGTAGACCGGTTTCGTCCTTATTGGGAACTGCATCAAGTATCCTGTCCGCAGCAAATTCTGGCCAGTACTTGATGAGTTCCCAATAAGGACGAAACCGGTCTACTGGATGAATTGCCTTTTCTACACTATACAATTCTTAGTTTATACTGACATATGTAAGTAATTAATGGGTCAGGTGTTTATATCAAGACCGCAACCTTGATTATAATAATTGTTATCACCACCCGCACAACCAATGTTCGTTTAATTCTGTCTGTTCTCGTTAGTTATATTGTAACACGCGGCTCCGTGTTATAACCCAACGATGTTTGATACAGTGCTCTTTAAGGTCAAATATTCTAACTCTGTTCCTGCACAATATTTCTCTTAACTGTGATTTTAGGAACAATCTCTGTTAGTTTCAAGCAGTTTTAATCAATATTTCTTCAATTGCAATTTTATTTGTAATTAATTGGGTTTTTATTAAATAAAGAGAATCGCGCACGATCCGCGAGGATCACGCGGTGGACTATTGTGTCACTGCGGATTTATTTCGCTTAGTTGGATTATTCGTAAATTATGTGAAGGACTTACTGTCTACATAGAATAATGGATTAATATATTGACATGAATTAAAACCATAGCAAGCAGTGAAATAAATATTTGTGAGATTTTATAATTGAAGTCTTTATACGGTTTACATATTCAATTTTAGTGATGACTATTAACATCAACTCAATCCATATCATCATGTATTTTCAATCGAGTTTTTATCATTGAAGTCTTTATATGGTTAACATATTCAATTTTAATGATAACTTTTAACATTGATACCATTCATGTCATCATGTATTTTCAATCGAGTTTTTGTCATTGAAGTCTTTATACGGTTTAAACCTTCATTTTTAGTGAAAACTTTTAGCGATGACTTTTTCCATATCATCATGTATTTTAAATCGATGGTATAAATACAGTTCAATTCAGACATTTATATGCGAATAACTGATTGTGCATAAAACATTTCTCTTTGTAAACATAAATCATTTTAACTTTTGTCGTCCAGAAGACGGACAATTCAGTTTAACTGTGAATGGTGTTCAAGACCTCCTTTTGCATAAAAATCTGTTTTTGCATCTGACCAACATAAATTCAATTTGGACTAACTGTGAATTATGTTTCTATTTGCAACATTATATCTAATATATGTATGACACCAAGTTTCGGTTTTCTCACATCAACCATACGAAAAGGATCAGTGACAATGTGGGTGCATGGATAGTAATAATAGCCACCCTGGATATGTAGGACGGGTATAGAATCACGAACTAGATAGCAACCCCGCAAAAATACCCCTGCAATATATACATGAGATGCCAGCTTTAATCTGAAGATACATAGCATTTAGACTTTGGAATTCTAGTTTTGGTTGGAGCTAAATGACTCATTTTGTCTCTCAGTGCTCCAGCAAACCAATCTACTGAACTATAGGCACAATCGCGACAACTTTGAGCTTCTATTAGAATATCTCCAGGTAACCTCAATGGCTCTTCATAAACAAGTTCTGCTATGGATGTTCCTAACTGAGCTCTGTATCTGTTTTGCATTGCCAAAAAAACTCAGGGCAAATTATGTATCCGACTGGATCCACCAGTGCAGCGTAATGCAGCCTTCAGCTCCCCGTGCAGTCTCTCAACCATCTCATTAGCTCTGGGATTATATGCAAATTCGTGTCTTACTTATATCCCCATTGTATTTAATGATCTGATAAACAGCTCAGACATAACCTGACTACCACGATCAGTAGTTACCCTTACCGATACACCATATCGCGACACCCAACTATGCTAGAACATAAGTAAGACTTCTTGAGATGTCATGTCCTTCATGTTAGCTACCTCAAACTGACGACTGAACTAATTTGTTACTAGGTTCGCAACACCTAATACATACTTGCATATATATAAGTTCTCCGCAACAAAACAGTATTTAACTGACGACTGAAACGATCAACCATCGTGAGTAAATACATCTGGCTAGAAATTTCAGGCATTTCTACTATATTAATATGTACATGCATGAAACGACCCGCTGGTATACCAATAGTTTTAATTTCAGTTTTAGTATGACGCCAAACTTTACAAGTTTGACACCGTGCACATGTCCTTACCCAAGTTCTTATATCTTTTGACATCTTAGGTCATAAATATCTCTCAGTGAGCATCCAGATTGTTGCCAAAATGGAAGGATGACTAAATTCATGTAGCTGGTAAATTACCTTATACCTTAACTCTAACGGTACATAAGGTCTAGGTTATCTCCTGGAGATTTAACATAGTATCTACTTATCTCCAATCTTCTTTTGTGTATATGTTGGATTCTTTGCCAAAACAGCTACAAAAGGATCAAGACCTTGTGCTTCTATCAATTGCTCGACAAAATCATTAGAAGATACAACAAAGTATACGAGTGATTCCGAACGAATCATATCTTTATCCGATACGTATGGTCTACTGAGAGTATCCGCCACCACATTCTATTTTCCTGATATATGATTAATGGTAAAATCAAATTCTGGTAGTCGGGTTATTTGTGAATTCACCTGCCGAGAATAATTAAGCCTATTTGCTTTCAAAAGGATACTTATCAACGGTTTATGGTCAGTTAATATCGCAAACTGATGTCCATCTAGGTAGTGATCAAAATTCATCACTGCAGAATAAATTGCTAGTAACTCCTTTCCAAGCGTGTCATATCGCTTCTCGTGATCATGGGGATTCCGACCATAGAATCCAATTGGCTTGACTATACCAATATCCTGTTGATGTAACACTGCTCCTATGGCTAAAACGCAAGCATCTGTGACCAGCTCAAACGGCTTAGTCCAATCCAAGTTGCTAATGTAGTCATTTGGCTTAACAGATCTTTGGCCCTGTGGAATTTTTCCTTATCGTCTTGGCTAAAATTAATAGGCCAGGACTTCTTGATCGTGCTTCGTTCACGAACTTTATGTCGAGTTAGCGACCCCAAAATTCCAGCTTAACCTGGTATGAAACGACGATAGTAGCTAATCATTCCTAAAAATCTACGCATTTGACGTACAGTTCTCGGTTCTGGCACATCCTTGATTGCTTGTACCTTATCTTCCAAGGGCTTGATTCCATCCTTTGAAATGGTGTGTCCAAGAGATTTTACGGTTGAGCAACCAATCCTACTCTTTTCTGGTTTCACTACCAATCCATAGTGTTCCAGCTTATACAAAACAACGTCCAAGTGCTCCAGGTGATCCTCCCTAGATTGACTATATAAAATGATGTCATCTATGGACAGTCTTGAAGAACGTCCTTCGTCAGACGCTGGAATGTCTGACTTGCATTCTTCAAACAAAAAGGCATACATAAGAATTCATACGATCCTCCTCCAGGGAATCGCACTGCTGTGAGCGGTATAGATTTTGCCTCCATAGGTACTTGATAGTACGCATTCTGCAGATCTAACTTTGTATAAACCTCATACCCCATTATATCCCTGAGCAAGGTACTCTGGTTGGGTAAAGGATACGAATCACCTTTTGTTACCTAGTTCAATAGACGATAGTTACCACAAACCCTCCATTGACCTGGTTCAGGTTTGGGAACAACCACTATTGGAGATGAAATGTTGGAATTTGAACGCTTACAAATTCTTTCTTCTCTCAACTGCTTAAATTCTTCAATAGCAACCTGCTGCTTATGTTGTGCTAACGGTTGAGCCTTCGGTGAACAGGAAAGGGGTTCCACAAACTCCATTTGGTGTTCTATACCTGTCTTTAAACCCTTGCCCTTAGCATTGAATGGCCAAAACACGGCCAGGTGTTTCTCGATGACATCCACCAAGTCATCGGCGATGACAGGTATGGGTAGTCTCACTGACCTAACTACTGTGGTTCCAGTCTCAGCATAAGACACTATTCCGGTGCCTTGTCCAATGGTCCTAGATTTGGGATCTAAAGCGAGATTAAAATGGATCTAAAAGTCCATCCCAATGATGTTATCCTTTATATCAGCGACCAGAAACTTCAAAGAAAATGGAGATTTCTGCCCTATTGTCACTGACAATTCTTTATCTCCCTTAACCTCAATTGGACTTCCATTAGCAGCCCATAGTTGATAATCGAATGTGGGGCTATCTATTTCCGCCACATTGGATCGAACTATGCTCACCTCTGCACCCGTGTCTATTAAGAAGTTTAACCCAGTAAGTTCATCTGTTATAACAAACTTAATGTTGCTATAACCAGCGACCTATTTAAGATTGCCTTCTAGCCGAAATCTAACAGTTTTACAGATTGTAGTACCGTGCTTTTCTTCCATCAAAGCTTCCGAACTTGTCTTTGATGATTTCAGTATGCTTCGAATATGTATACCTTGGAGCCTTGCATGCGCATCTTCCCCTACGGCTCCTATTAGCGGCAGCTCCACTAGTTTTCCGGCAGCTTAGACCAGGCTACAGGAAGACTACTTCTTTTCCATCGGGGACCACCCAACTTTGGAAACGTGCATCCCCCTTCTGACATTTTTCAAACGGCGTATTTACGATGCGATATGCACCACTCGCGTTGTCCTTGTACACTCTCCCGAGATTCGCCTCTCCAATGCTTGGAATTTGAAAGTTGACTCCGAGAATTTACCCTACTTCTGTTGGAACTTTCCTTATTGTTTTTTATCCAACCCACATTCCTGCGGAGGGTACTTAATTCATTCTCTGAGAGATTTCTGAGTTGCTGCTCAAGGCGTGAATCTGCGGTTACTGCATACACCTTAGGTTCCTTCTGACGATACACTTTGTCCAACCCTTTGAGCTTCTTGGGCCACTCTAGTTCCAATGTATCATAGACATCCAAGGTGGCTCTTAGTCTAGCAGGCAATTCTGCTACAAATATACTGTTTATAACTTCCTCAGATATATCAAGCCCGATGGATTTTGAAATAAGTCTTCATAAAATTCAGATGGGAGTTGATTTCCCATCTTTTCCTGACGTAACAAGTCAGTCATCCGTTCAATCCTCTCGGGTTGATATCGTCCATGAAGTTCTTCGATTAGCAGCTCAAATGCATTTGCCGGTTCTTTCTCAGAAACAAATTTCCCTAGTCTAAATAAGTTCTTTTTTAACGGCTCAGATAAACACCACCAGACCGAGGCAAATCTTCTATAGAGTCGGTCATCCTTTTTAGTTTAAAATAAAATTTTGCTTCTTCGACCCATTCAGAATGGTTGTCTGGTCTGTACATGGTGAGCTTAACATTGCTATCCATAGAATTGCGGCAAAAGCGATCATCTACATCATATCTTTCCGCATAGAGGATCCTGGCGCGGTCGCCATTTTTTGTAGAGGCCCTTTGGTCACTACCATAAGAGAGCCTCTGGGATGCCAGGCCCGGAAAATCCATATATGCGGTATGATCATCTGATTTGGAACACTTAAGTTCCTCTGAACTATCTTTTAAGCTACAATCCTTAAGTCCACTTGCTAACTGCTCTGTATCCTCAATATTTAATAAACCAGCCATAATATTATTAAATTACTTGCAATTTATATATTATATTAATTAAGCTTACCAGGATACGCTGATATCCACAGATTACAGAACGATACGGTGGTGACCTTGAAAACAAATATCCACGTCAATTACCTGAAGAAAATTTGAGATCCTTCTGAATAATGCGTAATAAGAACGATTGATAAAAGTGGATTACAATAATTTATTAGCAAAGATATCGGAGATGGAACCACGCAGTGTTCCGCTTGTACGCTTCAGCAACTAGGGAAAAAAACTCTCGTTTTACCTTCGACAAGACAAGTCAAAAACTTCGACAATATGAACAAAAGAACTTCCAAAAAAATTTACAATATTTTTTCAAAAAATACAATATTGTTTTACGAAACCAGCGATAACATCAAATGTCCAAAAATAAAATTTGATTTATTTTTATATGAGGAGTTAATTGATGTCCAATAATTAAATTAACCTCCACATAATTAATATGTTGGACATCAATTAACTCTTCATATAAAATAAAATAAATTTGATTTTTGGAAATTCGGTGTTATCACTGATTTTATTAATGAATATATTGTTTTTTTAAATAATTTAATTTTTTGCAATTGTGCTTGGTACGTATTGTGGAGGAAGATAAATCCTCCGCCAAATGTAAAATAACAATAACTGATAAATTTAAACCACTATGGCTGATTGTAACGAATTTTATTTAAAAAGAATTTTTTCTTTTATTTTCCAGAACATTCTTTGTTTAAATACTTGACTTTGAATTGTGCGCCATTTTCAGTTTTCGAGTGTCTCGCACCTCGACTGGTCTTATCATCTTTTGGTCTGCTGCAATTTTAACATTTTTTCTCTAGTAACACGAATACATCTTAACAATATATTCCTGCTATAATTGTTTATATTCTGTTATTGAAGCACACATAGAAGGGACGTTCTGGAACAGGTAATTTGATTATTCTGTTGTTCACGTATATCTCCTTCCAGATTATTTGAGCGAGACAACTTTCGCATTCCGATTGCCTAACATTAAGTGTCGATTTAATTATTAAACTAACCAGACATGGAGGCCGATATTAAATTTGAGGACACAAGTAGGTTAGTACAGGATATTGCGGATTTGAATCTAGCAGATGCGAATGGAAATATAAGCATATCAGACTCTACTGTAAATTTTAGGACTTCAAGCGATCTGGCATCTATGGGGCTCTCAGACACGAATAGGTTAGGGGCCTCTACAAAATTTGGCGACCGCGCCAGTCCAAGAATTTTAAGTCTACCGCAGTACAAATCTGAAAAACATTCAAGTTGGGTCGGAGATGCCCAAATGATATTTAGTGCTTATAATATTGTAAATCCAATGGAGAAATTTGTTGCAGCATGGATGGCATTGCCTGAAAATTTCCGAAATGCCTTGGAAAATTTCAGAGACAGAACTGTGGAAGAAAAGCCGTACAATGCATTTGAGTTATTAATGGCTGAAATTCAACAGAGATATCAGCCTGGAAGATCGGCGCAAATGTGCGAATTATTACGCTTAGAAAAAATGGGGCGTCAATTACCGTCCGAATTTTACGAACGCCTTTGCACAAAAGCTTCCAGGTTGAATATATCCAGAGATGTAGTCAACTCCATTTTCACAGCTGAGCTACCAATTAGGCTTAGAACCACATTGGAAGTATTTGACACTATGAGCATTGATTGGCCAACAAAACTCAGAGGGTTAGACGGCGTGTATAAACAGCAGGAACCACAAATACATGCTGTAATAGCAGATTCTGTCACGATGCAGCCAGTCAGGGCAGATGCCGAAAACAACCTGACTATACAAGAAACCTTGCGTTTCTTATGTAGAGAAGTTGCTAGCTTACGTAGTGACATTGCACAACTTCAGAGTCAGGATAGGTATACTAGACGTCGAGGGAGTCACTCGCGTCAACGCTTCGAAGGGCCACGCGGATGGTGTAAGGCACATTGCGAGTACGGACGCAGTGCGAAGTGCCAAGGTGAAAATTGTATATACCCGCGATTAGGTGGACCCAGATGGAAAGGAAGCACAAAACCGGTAGAGAGAAGTCCATCACCGGAAAAAGCATAAAACCCCCATTAGTAGGAGCCGTAGGGGGGGTTCTATTGCAAAGGCTCCCAGATATGCCTTTTAAAAGCATACTCAAAGCAATAGTTGCGACTAGATCAAATAGCACCGAAGAAGAAGGCAAGAGGATCATATTCTTACTTAGACGAGATCTGGAAAACATTGCCGGATTGTCCAGCAACAAGTTTATTATTAAAAATGTATTATCTGGATTAGATTTTCTTATCGATACTGGTGCTGAGGTAAGCCTAGTTAGGTCAGACTTGGTGGAAGCAGCTTGCCCCACATTTGATTATCAACTATGGGCCGCTAAAGGTAGTCCGATAGAAGTAAAAGGGATGAAAGAAATGTCGGTAACGTTAGGCCAGAAATCATCCTTTCGATGGAATTTTCTAGAAGCCGATGTCAAGGACCATATCATTGGCATGGATTTCTTGACACATTTCAAGCTGACATTAAACACACAAGGCTAGGACTATCGCAAAAGGCGTAGGGATATCAACACCTACTGAGTTTAACACATCAGCAGTTAGAACGGCTCTTTTACCTCGTCGAACAGTCGCACATGACTTTGCCGATATAATCGAGAAACACCTTGCAGTTTTTCAACCTTTCAGTGCCAATAGGATAGGTTTGAAGACAGGAGTTGAACACCAGATAGAATTGGTGGCTCCTGTGTCTTGTTCACCAAAGGCTCAACCATTGGCACAACACAAGAAACAGGTTGCTTTGTCAGAATTTTATCAATTACGCAAAGAGGGGATTTGTAGAAGGTCAAATTCCAAGTTTGCTTCCCCATTAGTGGTAGTTCCCAAACATGAACCGGGTCAATAGAGGGTTTGTGGAAATTATCGTCTATTAAACTCAGTGACGAAGGGTGATTCTTATCCACTCCCTAACCAGAGTACTTTACTCCGAGATATAATAGGTTATGAGGTTTATTCAACTTTAGATCTCCAGAAAGCGTACTATCAGATACCAATTGAGGAAAATTCGATACCACTCACCGCAGTCAGATTTCCAGGAGGGGGATCGCACGAATTTCTTCGAATGCCTTTTGGTTTGAAAAATGCCAGTCAGACATTCCAGCGTTTGGCTGAAGAAATCCTTCAGAGTTGTCCATTTGCGAGGGTATATATAGACGACATAATAATTTTTAGTCGCTCACGAGATGAACATCGTACGCATTTGGAAACGGTTTTGACCAGGCTGGAACAATATGGATTAGTGGTCAAACCTAATAAGAGTAATATCGGTTGCTCTTCAGTTAAATACCTTGGTCATATACTTTCCAA
The DNA here is from genome assembly GCA_029291075.1 of Eudiplozoon nipponicum. Classification (NCBI taxonomy): domain Eukaryota; kingdom Metazoa; phylum Platyhelminthes; class Monogenea; order Mazocraeidea; family Diplozoidae; genus Eudiplozoon; species Eudiplozoon nipponicum. Next base: position 36,430 of record JAQBSW010000066.1, on the reverse strand, counting down.
AGACGGAATTAAACCTTTGGAAGATAAGATCCAAGCTATAAAGGACGTAAAGCAACCCAGAACCGTACGCCAGTTGCAAAGGTTCTTGGGTATGATCAGCTATTACCGTCGATTCATTCCAGGTCTAGCCGGAATTCTTGGATCGTTAACACGCCATTTCACTCGTGAAAAGAGCACGATCAAGAAGTCTTGGCCTATAAACTTAAGTCCAGAACACCGAGAAAATTTTCAAAAGGCCAAAGAAATGTTAAGTGACATTACCACATTAGCACCTGTAGATTGGGAAAAACCTTGCGAGATAATCACATATGCCTCAGATGTTGCATTAGGGGCAGTGCTACAGCAAAGAGATCAGGACATAGTAAGACCGATTGGGTTTTATAGCCGTAAGCTTAATGATCGAGAAACACGTTATGATACGTTTGGCAAAGAGCCTCTAGCAGTGTATGCCGCAGTGCTACACTTCGAGCATTACTTAGACCGTCATAAGTTTAAGTTATTGACCAATCATAAGCCGCTGATCAGCATACTTGGTAAAACAGCTTGGCTTAATTAAACTCGTAGAGTAAATTTCCAAATAACACGGTTAGCAGAGTTCAATTTCACAGTGTCTCATATTGCTGGTAAGGAGAATGTGGTAGCCGATGCACTTAGCAGACCGAATGAAGCTGATGTCGAGCTGATATTTCAAGGTCCGTTGAAGAATTTAGACAATTCGATGCCTGATTTAGTTAGTCAAATCGAGGAAGCGCAAGGATCGGATCCCTTTACATTAGTTTTGTCCAAAAGACCAGGATATGTTTGTAAGCTCATAAGTGGCAAGTGGTTGTTATGCGAAACGTCTAGAAGTCAACCACGACCATATGTGCCGTTGGAGTTACGGGCCAAGATTATCCAAGTGTTACATGACATGGGTCATCCATCCATTAAAGCCACCATTCGATTGATCAACGACAGATACGTATGGCCGCACATGTCTAAAGACATACGGGTATGGGTAAGATCCTGTGCCAAGTGTCAAACGTGTAAGGTGTCGAGATATACCAGAACCGAGATAAAGAATATTGGGATACCAATTGGACGATTCAGAAACGTACACATAGACATTGCCGAGATGTCTGAAGTAAATGGAAACAAATTCTTGCTGACAATGGTAGATAGATTTAGTCGTCAATTTGAAGTGGCGATTTTAAAAGACATGGCAGCGCAAGAAGTCTTGCTTGCGTTTCCACATAATTGGATATCGCGTTATGGTGTTCCAGAAAAGGTCACTAGTGATCGCCGTAGTGAATTTGTCCGAGCTTTTCGTAAGATCACTCAACATCATGGGAACCACTGTATTACATACTAGCACGTATAACCCACGAGCGAATGGGATGGTAGAAGGGCTGCATCGTGAACTGAAAGCTGCATTAAGGTGTACTAGTGGGACAAGCTGGATACACGATCTTCCTATAGTACTACTCGCCATGCGCAACAGATATAGGGCACAATTAGGTACTTCCATAGCAGAACTGGTTTATGGAGAACCATTAAGGTTGCCTGGAGATCTTCTAATAGAAACTCCAAGTAGTCTTGATTGGGCTTCTAGTTATGTAGATTGGTTCGTAGGAGCACTTAGAGATAAGATGTGTCGTTTGGCTCCGACCAAGACTAGAAAAGCAAAAACCAAATGCTATGTGTCCTCTGATCTAAAATCGGCTTCGCATGTGTATATAACTAATGAAAATAGGAAGAACTGCCTGACACCATTTTATAAAGGACCATACAAGGTCAAGAGGATGACTGACAAGAATGTCATCATAGAAATAAATGGCATTGAGGATTGTGTTACGTTGGATCGTTGCATTCCCCAGTTTATCTGGATAGACGATACGACTGAATTAACAGATGCGTTGAATGACCGTCGTTCTATGGGCGAATCTGATGTGTGCAATCCCACCATACAGGCACATAACGAAATGCAGAACTCAGAAGATGCGTTGTCTAATATAGTAAAATCTTATTCTACCAGTTCACAGCATGAAAACTGTTTGGCAATACCAGATGATATGGAAGAACCAGTGAAAACTGTACCGGGCGAGATGACGACTTCAGGGGCGCCATTATGCACAACTCGTTCTGGAAGAGTGCAACGTCAGCCGAAGAATCATGATTACGTCTATTACTAGCCGTCTTTTTTGAGAAGGTGGTGTATGTGGAGGAAGATAAATCCTCCGCCAAATGTAAAGTAACATTAACTGATAAATTTAAACCACCATGGCTGATTGTAACGAATTTTATTTTAAAGAATTTTTTCTTTTATTTTCCAGAACATTCTTTGTTTAAATACTTGACTTTGAATTGTGCGCCATTTTCAGTTTTCGAGTGTCACGCACCTCGACTGGTTGCATCTTTTGGTCTGCTGCAATTTTAACATTTTTTCTCTAGTAAAACGGATACATATTAACAATATATTTCTGCTATAATTGTCTTATATTCTGTTATTGAAGCACACATAGAAGGGACGTTCTGGAACAGGTAATTTGATTATTCTGTTGTTCACGTATATCTCCTTCCAGATTATTTGTTCGGGAGTTTGAGCGAGACAACTTTCGCATTCCGATTGCCTAACATTAAGTGTCGATTTAATTATTAAACTAACCAGACATGGAGGCTGATATTAAATTTGAGGACACAAGTAGGTTAGTACAGGATATTGCGGATTTGAATTTAGCAGATGCGAATGGAAATATAAGCATATCAGACTCTACTGTAAATTTTAGGACTTCAAGCGATCTGGCATCTATGGGGTTCTCAGACACGAATAGGTTAGGGGCCTCTACAGTATCGCCGAAAATTTTGTTTTGTCTTTGATGATTTTATAAGAGAGTCTGGTTGATATTTTGAGTTGCGTGGTACGCTTTGCTGCATCGTTCTGGTTTGAGACACTTTGCTAGTAAAGTATTAAAGTTTATAACAAATTAATATTCTTAAATTAAATTATTAGGAAGGATCTCAAATTTGCTTCAGGTAATTGACGTGGATATTTGTTTTCAAGTTATTCAAAATTTCGTTCCATCATCTGCGGTATTCAGCGTGTCTGTGATCACACTTATTTTTATAATATATGCATATTGTAAGAAGTCTTATTTTAATATTATGTTTAGTTTTGAAAATATTGAGGATAGAGAGCAATTAGCGTGTGGACTTAAGAAATGTAGTTTAAAAGATGGTTCTGAGAAATGTAAGTTTCAAAATTATACGATCATACAGCATATATGGATTATTCAAGCCTGGCATCTCAGTGGCCCTTTTATGGTAGTGATCAAAGAGTCTCTTTAAAAGATGGCGACCACGCCAGTATACTCTGTGCGGAAAGATGTGATTTAGATATTTGTTTTTGCCGCAGTTCCAAGGAAATGAAAGTTAAGCACACCAATTACAGACCAGACAAGTATTCTGAATAGGTCGAAGATGCAAAACTTTATTTTAAAATAAGAAGAATGACCAACTCTATAGAAATGTTTGCCTCGGTCTTGTGGTTTTTAGCTGAATCTATTAAAAGTAATCTGTTTACGGAGAACAGACTACTGACTTATTACATCAGGAAAAGATTGGAAATAAACTCACATCAGAAATTTGATTCAATATCCACCGGGCTTTCTATTTCTGAAGAAGTTATAAACAGTATATTTTTAACAGAATTGACTACTAGATTAATTGCCACCTTGGACGTTTATGATACATTGGATCTAGAGTGAAAAAGAAGCTCAAAGCGTTGGGCAAATTGTATCTTCTGAAGGAACCTAAGGTGTATGCAGTAACAGCAGATTCACGCTTTGAACAGCAACTCAGACATCTATCTGACGGACCCTTAACCGTAGAGAATAAATTTAGTACCCTCCGAATGGATGTGTGTTGGATGATACCTAAGATGGAAAGTTTATAAATAGGTAGAATAATTCTCGTGGTCCAAAGCCAACTTTCAAGCAACGAGGAGTCGAAATAAAACAATATAACAAGCTTTGGAACAGTCAGAGAGAAGGATGCATGTTTCTACAATTGGGTGGTCTCCGATGAAAAGGAAGTACCCTCCCTGTGGCTCGGCATAAGTCGCCGGAAATCTTGTTGAACCCGCGCTATTAGGAGCCTTAAGGGGGTTTGCGCATACAAGGCTCCAAGGAATTCATATTGGATGCATCCTAAGATCATCAAACTTAGGTTCGAAAGCTTTGATGGAAGATTAGCGCAATAGTTCAGTCTGTAAATTTGTTAGATTTTGGCTGTAAGATAATTTTCAAGATGTTGCTAACTATAGGAAGCACAAGTTTGTCATAAAGGCTGAACAAAGTGATTTATAAATTTAAATGGACCCTGGTGCAGAAGTGAGCATAGTTCGATCTGATGTGGTGTAAATTGATAGCCCCACATTCGATTAACGACTATGAGCTGCCAATGGATGTCCAATTGTGGTTAAGGATGTTAAAGAATTTTTAGTGACATTGGGGCGGAAATTGCTTATTGCCTGGAATTTTATATTCGCTGATATGAGGAATAACACCATTGGGATGAATTTTTAGATCAATTTTAATTTTGCTTTAGATCTCAAATCCAGGACCATTGGACAAGGCACTGGGCTAGTGAGTTATGCTGAGAATGGGACCTCAGTATGTAGGTCAGTGAAATTACATCGACTTGCTGTCGTTGATGACTTGGGGGATGTCATCGAGAAATATTTGACGTGTTTCTACCTTTCAGTACAAAGTGGAATGGGCTGAAGTCAGGCATAGAAAATTAATTGGGTTTGTGGAACCACTACTTTTCTCACCGAAGGCTCAACTGTTAGCACAATATAAACAACTGGTTGCTTTTAATGAATTTAATATGTACAATCTGCGGAAAGCGTATTATAAAGTACATATGGATGCAGAATGTATACCGCTCACCGCAGCGCAATTTTCTGGAGGAGGATCGCATGAATTCTTATGTATGCCTTTTGGTTTGAAGAAACCAAATCAGACATTCCAGCGTCTGATGGAGGAAGTTTGTCGCGACTGTCCATTTGCGGGATAATGGTATAGTCAAGCCGATTGGATTCTATAGTCGGAAACTCCAAGATCGCGAGAAGCGATATGACACGCTTGGAAAGAATTTACTAGCGGTTTATTCTGCAGTGCTGCATTTTGAGCACTATCTAGATGGACATCAGTTTACGATATTAACTGATCATAAACCGTTGATAAGTATCCTAGGGAAAACGAATAGGCTTAATTATTCTCGGTGGGTGAATTCACAAATAACCCAACTAGCAGAATTTCATTTTGCCATTACTAATATCTCAGGAAAAGAGAATTTGATGGCAGATACTCTCAGTATATCAAGCGTATCCGATGAAGATGTGATTCAGTCGGAGTCACTCGTATGCTCTGTTGTATCTTTTAATGAATTTGTCCAGCAATTTATGGAAGCACATGTTGTTGATCCTTTAGAATCTGTGTTGGCCAGAGACATTACTCGAAAATTTATGAAAACAGAAGGGCCAGATAAATGTGAAAAATGAATGAAGATGAAAACCAAGTCAACTTAGGGAAAAGATCAATGCAATATGAAAGAGAATCCTAACGAAATTCTAGCACCACTTGTTGAAACTCGTTCTGGAAAGATCTCAAATTTACCTCAGGTAATTGACGTTGTTATTTAATTTCAAGGTCTGCAAAATTTCTTTCTATCACCCAGTGTATACAGCGTGTCGTTGATCACACTTATTGTTTTAATTTGTATATTGCAAGAAATCTCATTTTTATATTATGGCCAGTTTTGAAAATATTGAGGATAAAGAGCAATTAACAGGTGGACTTAAGAAATGTAGTTTAAAAGATAGTTCTGAGGAAATTAAGTGTTTCAAATTAGATTATAATACGGCTTGGTTTTAATATTCATTAATTTTTCACATTTATCTGGCTCTTCTTTTTTCATAAATTTTCGAGTCATACCACTTTCTAATTTCTTGATACATCGATGGGTATCGTTCTTTAGTCTCCTCCGCCGTCCAGGTAAACTGTGGAATGCAGCGATTCCGTGCTACACACTGTATTGTACCATTTACTTATATATGTGCATTTTATCAGTCCTATTATTGACTTTAAATACCCCTTTTGGATTGGAGTCAGAAAATATTGTCTGTTCTCGTTATTTATGTGTAAATGATATGCCAGCTTTAAATCTAAAGATACGTAGCATTTTGATTTTAAACTTCTAGATTTGGTTGAAGCTAGCCGATTCCTTTTATCTCTCAATGCTCCAAGAAATCAATCAACTGAACAACATACACAATCGGGACAACTTGGAGCTTCTATTAGGAGATTTCCACGTAATCTCGATGGCTCTCGATAAACAATTCTGTTATCGATGTTCCTAATTGAGCTCTGTATCTATTTTGCATTGCCAGATAAACTATGGACAAATCGTTTATCCAATTAGATTTTTCAGTGAAGCGTAATGCAGCCTTCAACTCCATGTGCAGTCTCACAACTATCCCATTAGCTCTAAGATTATTTGCACATGTGTATCCTACTTCTAACCCAATAGCATTCAATGATCTGATGAATAGTTCAGAGATAAACTGATTGACACAATAAATAGAAGGATGACCAAATTCATGCAGCTGTTGAATTAACTTATACTTTAATTATAACGGTACAAAGAGTCCAGGTTGGCTCCTGAAGATTTCACATAGCAAACAATTATTTCCAACATTCTTTGGTGTATACGCGGACTTCTTTGCCAATACAGATTTTACAGGATCAACAACATGTGCTTCCATCAATTGCCGGTCAAAATCATTAGAAGATACAGCAGAGCATACGAGCAACTCCGAACGAATCATATCTTCATCGGATATGCTTCGTCCACTGAGAATATCTTCCAACAAATTCTATATTCCTGAGATATGAGAAATAATGAAACCAAATTCTGCTAGTCTATTTGTTTGTGAATTCCCCGCCCAGAATTTTTAAGCCAGTTGGTTTTACCAAGGATAATTATCGACGGCTTATGATCAGTCGGTACCGCGAATTGATGGCCGTCCAAGTAGTGCTCGAAATGCAACACTACACAATAAACAGTAAGTAAATTATTCCAAGCATTTCATATCGTTTTTCACGAATTTGGAGTTTTCTAAAATACAATCCTATTGGCTGCATTGTACCATTATCTCTCCGATTTAGCATTGCCAATATTGCTACATGGGAAGCAACTGTGACCAGCTTAAACGGCTTAGTCTAGTCTACAAGTGCTAATGTGTTTATTTTGCTTAACATGTCTTTGGCCCTCGGGAATTTCTCCTTGTCATCTTGGCTAAAATTAATAGGCCAGGAAATCTTGATCGTACTCCTTTCACAGTACAAATTTCATATTGACGATCCCAAAATTTCAGCTAAACCTGGTATCATTCCAAAATATCTACGCAGTTGGTGTACGGTTTTAGATTCCGGCACGTCTTTGGTCGCCTGTCCCTTATACTTCAAGAGCTAAATTGTATCTTTGATAATGGAATGTCCAAGAAATTTTACGGATGAGCAATCTCTCTTGATATTCTCTGGCTTGACAACTAATCCATAGCGTTCCAACCTTGATAGCAAATAGTTCAAATGCTCCCAGTGCTCCTCCTGAGATTGACTACATATGAAAATGTTGTCTATGTACACTCTAGCAAATGGACAGTCTTAAAGAACCTCCTCCGTCAGACGCTGGAATGTCTGATTTGCATTCTTCAGACTGAATGGCATGCATAATAATGCATGCGATCTAGCTCCAGGAGATCGAACTGCTATGAACGGTATAGATTCTGCTTCCATAGGTACTTTATAATACGCTTTCCGCAGATCGTACTTATTATAAACCTCATACCCCAATATATTCCTGAGCAAAGTACTCTTGTTCATTAGAGGATACGTATCACCTTTCGTTACAGAATTCAATAGGATATAATTACCATAAACCATCCATTGAATAGGTTCAGGTTTTGGAATTACCACTATTGGTGATGCAATTTAGAATTTCATCTCCTACAAATTTATTCTTTCTTTAATCGATTAAATTCTTTAATAGCAACCAGTGTTTTATGTTGTGCTAACAGTTGAGCCTTCGGTGAGCAAAGTAGTGGTTCCATAAACCCAATTTGGTTTTCTATGTCTGTCTTCAGCCCATTCCGCTTAGTATTGAAAGGTAGAAACACAACTAAATGTTTCTCGATGACACCCCCCAAGTCATTGAAGACAGCGAGTCTGTGTAGTCTCACTGACCTAACTACTGAGGTCCCATTCTCAGCATAAGTCACTATCCCAGTGCCTTGTCCAATGGTCCTGGATTTGAGATCTAAAGCAAAATTAAAATTGATCTAAAAATCCTTCCCAATGATATTATCCCTTATATCAGCGACTAGAAAATTCCAGGTAATTGGCAATTTATGCCCCAATATCACTGAATATTCTTTAACTTTCTTAACCACAATTGGACTTCCATTGGCAGCTCATAGTTGATAATCGAGTGTGGGGCTATCAATTTACACCACATCGGATCGAAATGTGCTCACTTCTGCAACCGGATCCATTAAAAATTTTAAATAACTTCGTTCAACCTCTATGACAAACTTGTTCTTTCTATAGTTAGCAATCTCTTGAAGATTATCTTACAGCCAAAATCTAACAAATTTACAGACTGAACTATTGCGCATATCTTCCATCAAAGCTTTCGAATCTGAGTTCGATGATCTTAGGATGCATCCAATATGAATTCCTTGGAGCCTTGTATGCGCAAACCCCCTTAAGGCTCCTAATAGCGGGGGTTCAACTAGATTTCCGGCGACTTATGCCGAGCCACAGGGAAGTACTTCCTTTTCATCGGAGACCACCCAATTGTAGAAACATGAATCCTTCTCTCTGACTGTTCCAAAGCTTGTTATATTTATGCTGCAAAATGCACCACTCGCGTGGTCCTTGAACGCCCTCACGCGATTTGCCACCTCGATGCATCGAAGTTTTCCTTTGACCCGGAGAATTTGCCCTAACTCTGCTGCAATTTTCTAATTTGGATGCTATTCAAATCACATTCCTTTCGAGGGTACTTATTTCCTTCTCTAAGTTCAAGAGTCTTTCTGGGTGATGTTTTATTTGTTGCTAAATGCGCGAATATGCTGTAACTGTGTAGACCTTAGGTTACCTTTGCCAATAAATTTTATCCAACCTTTTGTGTTTCTTTAGCCTCTCTAGTTTTTAATGCATCATAGACATCCAGAATGTCTTTTAATCTAGCAGGTAATTCAGCTACAATTTACCGTTGAAAACTTCTTAAGAAATATCAAGCCTGATGGCTTTCGAAACTAGTCTGTCATAAAATTCAGATGAGTTTGTTTTCTATCTGTTCCTGTTATAATAAGTCAGTCTTCTGATCTTTCCTCTCCTATTTATATTGTCGATGAAGTTTTTGCACTAGAAGCTGAAGTGTATTTACTGGTTTATTTTCCATTAAAAATTTCCTCAGCATAAACGTGTTTCTTTTCAAAAACTCATGAAATGACCACCAGCCGATGCAAATATTTCTGTAGGATCGGTCATTCTTTTTAGTTTAAAATAAATTTTTGACCCATTCAGAATTTTTGTCTGGTCTGTACATGGTAAGTTTTAAATTTCTATCCATAGAATTGCGGCTAAAACGATCATCATCTGAAGCATACTTTTCTGCATAAAGGGTCTTGGCGCGGTCGCCATCTTTTGTAGAAACCCCTTGGTCACTACTATAAGAGAGCCTCTGAAATGCCATGCTCGGATAATTCATATATACCATATGATTATCTAATTTGAAAAAAATAAATTCTTCAGAACATTCTCTTAAACTACATTTCTTAGGTTTTTCGATTCATTGCTCTGTATCCTCATAATCTTCGACTATGTGTACAAAGAAAAATTCCAATAAATGATATATTTAAAAAAAGCGAAACATTGTTTTATGATACAAGCAATAACATCAATTGTACAAAAATAAAACTTGATTTCTTTTTATATGATGAGTTAATTAATCAATTAAACAATAATTGATTGCGCGGGTGGTGGCAACAATTCTTTAAATCAAGTCTGCGAGCTTTATTAACCTGTTATCCAACAACATAGCAAAATTACTCCCAGTCGCAAGCACTGACGCGTTTCGACCTTCCATGATCATCATAAGAGTAAAACGGAAAACTTAATAACGAGGATCCAACCGCATTTAATATATATGGAAAGCAAAATTATATGTGCGGCTCTAACCTCTAGTTTTATCGCATACACTGCACTTGTCTGAAAATGTCAGCTGCACAATTTCGATGCAGTCACGAACATTAACTGTTTGCAGCTTTTGCCACAAATAAATATATAAGCAATACAATTAAACAATAATTGATTGCGTGGGTGGTGGTTAATTAATCTCCAAAAAATTAATTAAACTCCACAGGTCCAATAAATATCGATTTCTCTAAAAAATAACGTAACACTAGGTTTGTAATTCTTGAATGGATATTTTTAAAAATAATGCTAATAATAAGCAGTAAAAATGACGAGGGTATTAGAAATAGGTAGTTGAACATAATTTATTTATGTTTATTTTCATGATGCTGTGATTATTGATGTTTTTTATGTCGAATATCAGCAAGAAATTACGGATTTAGGCATTACTATTCAATGTACACTTTCTGCTGAGAGACATATTGAAAGAATAGTTAGCTGCGCTAAGAACAAATGGACGATAATAAACAGAAATATCATAACGAATGATATAAAATTACAAATGTATATCATTGGAATTAGGGCGATACTGGAATATGCACCCGCTGCTTGGAATCCAATGAAAATATTTTTGTCCAATAAGCTAGAAGTTATACAAAGCAAAGTTGTGACACATATTAGCTCTGTGTCCTGCTCAATATACGCTAGCAGATTACAGTTTTATCGCTGCAAACGTTATGGTTTCGGACGATGTGCTATTGCATAAAGGTATTTCACTTGAATAAGTGAACTGGTGCCAATATGAATCCAAAAAGAAAGATTCATGAAGGAGGAACTAGATCTGGACATTGGGCGGTTTCTCCTCCTTTGGTGGAAATTGTTGTGATGAAGTTATTCTTTTGACAATTTATAAAATTTACAATCAATTTTCAACGGGGCTTAGAGAAGCGCCCCCATCCCAGATGTATATTTGTAGGAGTATCTTTGCCGGGTAGCTATCTAGTTCGTGATTCTGTACCCTTCCTATATACCCATGGTGGCTATTATTACTACCCGTACTCATAATCAGTCTCTGATCCTTATCGGATGGTTGATGTGAGAAGGCAAAGATGAGTTGTCACATGTATATTGTACACAATGTTGAAAATAGAAATAGAATTCACAGTTACTCCTAATTGACCATGTTATGCTCGGCAATAAAACAAATTTTAACACAAATGAATGTCTTAAACACCAGTCACAGTCAAACTAAATTGTCCGTATTCGAGACTGTAGAAGTTAAAATGAGCTCTGGTTATAAAGAAACATAGTTTACACACAAACAGTTATTCTTTCTCAAATGTCTGAATTCAAATGAATATATGCCACCGATTGAAAATATATGATGATATGAACATAGACACTGTTAAAAGTTGTCACTGAAATTGTGTGTGTGTAATCCGTGTAAAGACTTCAATGACAAAACTCACAAATATTTAATTCACCGCTTGCTATGTTTTTAACTCATGTCATTATTATAATCCATTATTCTCTGAAATTCGGATTGGCACAATTAACTGTGAACAGTAAATCCCCCATGTAAATTGCGAATAATCCAACTGAGCGAAATAAATCCACTGTGACACAATAGTCCACCGCGTTTTTCATCCGGTTCTGTCTATTTCATAAAAACCCTATTAATTACAAATAAAATTGCAGTTCAAGAAATCTCAATTAAAACTGCTTGAAACTAACCGAGTTTTTTTTCTAAAATCACAGTTAAGACAAATATTGCATAAGAACAGAGTTAGATTATTTGACCTTAAAGAGCACTATATTTGTCAAAATCGAACATCGTTGGGTTGTAACGCGGAGCCGCTTCTTACATATTAACATTATTTAATGAACTAGAAAAAAATATACAATCCTATTTAATTTTGATTATCATAAAACTTTCTCGTGGTTAAACAAAGGACAAGGATAATTGTGATCAGCAACGTACCTTCTTGAAATCTTACATCTACTATCTGTATTATTATATTGGAAATGTTACGCATTATATCATCATATTAGTCAACATTACAAATAAACAGTTGTTAATCATGTTTCTCATTTATGCATAATATTACACTCGAATTATACTTTAATTTTTCTAATTGTCATAATATCCAATTTTTTTTTGTTTTCAATCGGGCTGAGTTTGTATTCGTCCCAATGGACATGCGTTTCTATCACATCTTTGTTTACTGGAATCGCATTTCCATTGGGACAAACTCAAAATCAGCCCGATCCAAGACAAAACTAAATTGGAAATTGTGATCAATCGGATCTTTGTGAAACTGTCCGTGCAAAGCTACTACCCGCGTACGCAAAACGCGGCATTGGAAAATATGAAGCTGGCACACCGCAATCAAATTTCAAAAAATACTTAACATAAAAATTGTATTAAAATTGATATACCTTATGCAGTGACGATGATAAATCATATACCAAAATTATTGAGATTTACTTATTTATACGAGACTTAATGGACATATGTTTGTGATGTGATATCTTTTATGTGTTGTACATTTTCTAATATTATTATATATTTGATGGCACATGTGTGGTTTGAATCCACATAAAGATATTCTATTCTATTCTATTCAAACTAAACATCTAATATATCTTTATTTCTTTTTTGTCATCTAAATTTATTGCTGGATTCTTATACGTAGATATGTTTTTAAAAGGTTTGTAACACTTCCTTTTGAATTTTCTACGTTTGAATTGGTGAAGTTTACGGTTAGTCTTTGTTGACTTCAATAAATTATTTTATGAGATTGCGATAGTTGAGTTGTGACGTTCTTGATTTGTACAAACTTGGCCATATATATTTACTTATATCGTGATCTATAACTGAGAAAGTTTGATACTAAAGTTTTAAGTTGCCCAAAATTAAATATTTTCATCTGTTATATCGAGAAGGATTTCTAATTCGACCTAATAAAATTGATTAAGTTCTCTGTTTATATGGTTTCCAATTTTGTAAAGGAATACTACGGCAATCTGTGAGATGGTGAGCTTCCACACACTGTTTTAATAAATAGTTTGTTATACATTTTATTTTGGAGAATATGGAATACAGCATTATGTGTGCGGATGCAGAGCTGTTGATCGAAGGACTTCGGAATGTTAGCATGAGGAAAGGTGTTGAAAAGAATGAAGACATTTATTATTCTAAATTTGGCGATTACTAGTAATATTGCAACTGCAAATCGGGTATCACAGGGGCTCTCATAAGGTAGTGTTTAAAGAGCCTCAACAAAAGCTGGCGTCCTTGCTTGGATCCAATACATGGAAATGTGTACAAAATATGGCGACCGCTCCGGTCACAGCAATATTGATAGCAGAATAAGTCTTACTACGTACAGACCAGAAAATCATACTGATTCGTTTGAGGATGCAAAATTATTTTAAAAATAAGTTGGATTACCATTCTAATTGAAATGTTTGTTTCTGCCTCTTGGGCATTGCCAGAGAAAATGAAGAGGAACTTGTTTACATTTTGTAGATACATTACGAAAGAGAACCATATAAATTGTTTGAGCTTATTTTGCGGAAGATTTTAAGGGAGTTATCAACCTTAAAAAACTGACATTAAGTGAGAAAAAACAACTTCCATCTGAATACTATGAAAAATTAGATGCAAAAACTATTGAGCTTTATATGTCCGAAGGTTTTGTTTATAATATATTTGTAGCAGAATTGTCAGTTTGATAAAGAGTTACGTTGGATGTATATGATTTATTAGAATTAAAGTGGTCAAAGAAGCTCAAGGGATTAGCTAAATTGAGCCGAAAACAGAAGTTTGCCGTAACAACAGACTTAGGCCAGGTGGAGAAACTCCGATGAACCTCAAAAAGGCTCTTGAGCTTAGAAAATAAACTAAATACCCAGTGACAAGATAAACGTTTCTCCAAAAATATTCTGGCAGATTTTTGTCACATTCTGGTGGTCAACGGGCGAGTTTCAAGCACTAGGGAGGTGAATCGCGTGATGGTGTTCAAGGTCCACGCGTACAGTAGGTCTAACAAGCTTGGAAAATATCTAGGCAAATTATGCATCTTTTTTTGGTTATGTGGCACCCTGCGAAATATTAACTCTCGTCCAGTAGCATGGCAATCTCCAGAAAACTACTAGTGCCCACACTAGTAGGTAATATTTGTTCAGTGCGTTTATCCAGACCCGTCTTTGCAAGTGATATGGCGGATGTTATTGAAAAATACCTGGCGTGTTTCAGCCGTTTAGTGCTTAGCTTAGTGGGCCGAGAACAGGAATTGAACGTTATATCGTATTCGTGGCATCACTAACCTGTTTGCCCAAGGTTCAATTGTTAGTGCAATATAAGGAGCAAATCTCTATCGAAGTATTTTAGGGATTTAGGGAGCAAGGAATATGTATAGGTTCAAATTCAATCATTGTTTCTCCCATATTGATAGTAGTAAAACATTAACCGGGAACATGTAGGACTTGTGATAATTAGCGAATGTCGAATTCCGTAACAAAATTTGATTCAAAATCTCTCTCTCTTTGGTTTATCCTTCTGGTAACAACTGAACTAATTTGTTACAAGGTTCATAACACCTAATACACACTTGCATATATATTGGTTCTACGCAACAAACAGTATTTAACTGTTATATATTGCATTTAAAGATGTCATGCTTACCGCGTAATGTGATAACTGATATTGATCAAGGCCAGAGTGTATGAATTTACTGGAGTAACGGGTGTTCAGAAATAGTTGTTTTTTTCAATTTCAGTGTACTATAGCATAAATTGATATCCATCATGTTAGTACCATGTACCGACTTGGAAACCATAGTGTTAGTACCATTTACCTTTTCGGTACTATAATGTTGGTATCGGTTACTAACACAATAGTCATAGTGTTAGTATCCTCTACAGACTCGGTATATATATTATATAGAGTGAGTTAGCGTTGAAGTCGCATTGTTGAGACTAAAGGATGTTAGCTACTCTACTGCAGGTTTACACATTTTTCTAGGAGATTGTATCGTCCTATTATCCCAAATTGCTCACCCAAATATATAGTGGTTAAAGGGCTTAATTCCGATTCCTACTGAGGAGTCGCCAGTAAGCACGAAACGAATGTGCATGAGATTATACTTTCCGTTCATGCTGTCTTTGGTTTATCCTTCTGGTCACAATTGAACTTATTTGTTACTAGGTTTACAACACCGAATATATATTTCGTTACCACGTGTCAAAGTTCTGCATATGGCTTGAATGAATATATATATATATATATATATATATATATATATATATATATATATATATATAAGGAGTAACAGTGGTATTTGTAATTAAGCTGCAACCGAACGATGTGCTTATATTTAAACTGCTAAAAATATATAATTCAATAAAACTTCAAATATCGTGCTCGCAATGAAGCCTCCAATTAACTGATCTTTAACGTTGGACTTGCAACAAACATGAAGACAAACATTCAATTGAAATCTGATAGAGGACGAAGAACGCAGTAAAACAAGTTGGTAGAAAGGGCATAAGCTCATGTTTTGATATCACTTATGGAGGATGTCCAATACGGTGTACGACAAAATCAGTTTGGTCCTTTACACAAATTTCTAACGTATCTACAATGATAGTGTAATGTAGATGAGTGGTAAATAAAGCGTAACAATTTAATAAAACGAAAATACATCTATTTATTATTTTATGTTCAATTCTGCGGATCGAAGGTTGCTTCCATCGTTGTGCTGATTGCTTCATCATAATACGTGCGCTTCTACGAGGCCCTTCTGTTGAATTCATGGCAGCCGTAGATAGGACCCCTGTTGTGTTCTCGGTCTCAAAGATGGCTATTGTACACCTTTCCCCCTCAGGAGTTGGCCTAGACACTCTACATAAACGATTAGGTGCCGCAACTCGTGGTCCAACGCATATGTTAACGACAACTGCATTGAGCACTGCGTCCACTCTTTTCACACGATATTGACCATCATTTACAGCTTGCAGTGCCATTGGCTCGACCTTCACGACCATGACATAGTCGTCGAAACTTAGGCGAATGTGTGTAGGTCGCCTTCCATAGGCTTGTCGCTTTGTGGCGTCTTCATATTCAGTTAATCGTTTTAGGCGCACCTGAATATTAGCTATGGTGAGGCGTTCATTGTGTTTCCGGGACTAAGCGTTCACTTGGCAGTCAAATATGCCCTCCACAGACTATTTCTGTTGGAGCGAATCCTGTAGCTGTTGATAATAAAAATCGCATGTTCCGCTCGACCAAATGTAATTTGTCTTTCCAGGATTCCGGGCTCTTGTAGCACGAACATCACAATATTTCTTTCATCGTTCGGTGTGCTCGCTCAGCTATCGCGTTGGTATTCGTGCGGTAAATGGTTGAGCGGGAATGTTTTATTTGAAGATCCTTGCACCATTGTATAAATTCTCTCGACTCAAACTATGCACCTTGGTCGGTAACAATAAAATTGTGCTGCACTAAATCGACTGAGCCATCGCTCTTATAAACACCTTATAATATTCTCTGTTGCAATTTTCTTCAGTGGTACAAACTGGACAAATCAGGTAAACTTATCCACCAGGGAAAACACATGAGCTATCCCACATGTAGCTACCAGCGATGAACCTATAAATATGCAGTGGCATTAAAAGCAATAGGGTGAATATTTTCCATTTTTGTGCCTTAAATCGCTGACACATGGTGCACAGTTGACAAAAGCTACGAATTTTTTGGCAAGTCAAACAATACCATTCGCGACTGCAATGTCTCATTAAGTCGGCCGATGCCGAATTGTTCCAACGTATCATGCCAGATGGCCATCAATTCTGTTCATATAGACTCCAGCACAAGCAAATGCACTCTTGTCTTTCTTTTCGCACCATTAGGCCGTTTTGCAGGCTCAGCGCTTTATTTGATGCGCACACCACTTGGCCCTCTGCTTCAGAGACTTTTATAAGCGGCAAAACTCCAAGAGCGGAAATTCTGATGAGCGCAACGGCTGCCGTATTCTTGACCTTGACTCTAGAATGAATTTATCCATCGTATTTTTCGAGTGCTTGAAATGCTTGGTGTACTCTTTTCTTCTCAATACCCAATGATCTCCAATGAACTAGTGATTCGTAGTTGGTAAAGACGTCTATATGTCCACCGATGACCAAATAACTAAACTTTCGTGGTGCTTATTTTACGGCCAGTAATTAATGTTCTGTGACGGTATTGTTTGCACCGTCATAGCGAGCGTACGACTTATATATTTCGCCGGATGTCCGTCCGCTTTTAATACTGCTGCTAGGCCAATATATGACGCGCCTGTAACAATGGGCATACTACCTAGCGGCAAAGTTAAAATTGTTACGTCTATTAATTTCTGATTGCATAGAATAAATGCTTCTTGAGCCTCCTCCGTTCAACAAAACTGTATCGTTGCGCTAGTTAACTTAGACAAGGGTTGTAGCGTATCCGCCATCCCTACGAGACATAGTTTATAGAAATTCACCATACCATGTAAGCGGAGAAATTGTTTCTAGTAGTAGGCACGGGATAGTCCTTGATAAGCTGTACATTTGAATCTAATGGCATACATGCCTCTGCTGAGACTGAGTGACCAGGAACCGCACTTGCCGACCTATTTGGACTTTTTCATGATTAAAATGTAATCGCCATTCTATGACGTTGTTCAACATCTTATGCATCCTAATACGTATTACTATAATCAGGCCTGCGATCTTGATAGAAACAACTGACACAGTAATACATACATTTGCCAGTATAAACTAAGAATTTTAAAGTGTGGAAAAAACAATTCATTAAGTAGACTGGTTTCGTCCTTTTTGAGAACTCATAGCATAATGGTCAGAATTAGCCACGATAGTGTCTGCTCAATAATGAGTTCCCAATAAGGACAAAACCGGTCTACTGGACGAATTATCTTTTCTACACTTTAAAATTCTTAGTTTATACTGACAAATGTATTTACTTAACAAGTCAGGTGATTATATGAAGATCGCAAACTTGATTATAGTAACTTTTTTCACTGCCGCGCAACCAATGTTCGTTTAATTACTCAAATGTTCATTTTAATACCACCTTCCGATGTAGTATAGTGTCGGTTCAATAATGACATGTTGGGAATGATTAATTGTAACTTTGGGTCTAAACGAATGCCATATAGGTTCTGCCTGTGCCTAATATCTAAAACGTGTTCAGTAGTGGTCCATATGATAAAATCATTAACGTAAGCTGATGTACAATTTATGTCAGACACGAAAGAGATCATCATTCTTTGGAACACTTTCGTTGAGTTTTAAGATCAAATGATAAACGAGTGAATTGTAAGTGACCTTGTGGAATCTGCAACGTTAACTACCATCGGTCTCTAGGCCGAACGCAAATTTGCCTAAATCCCTGCTTTAGCTCAAGCGCGGAAAACCATTTGCTTCCCGTTAGCTGTAAGATTAGATCAGGTAGAGCCAGAAAAAGATACGAGTCAGGTTTAATCAATGAGTTTAATTGGCGGAAATCAGTTGTCGTTCGGAGCCAACCACATTTTTTCGTAAAGGTAACCACGGAAACTCTTAAAATAGATGATGGTGATTTACGAAAACCGGCGTCTAAAATCTCTTGTGTTTCTCAAATCGTTGTTGCTAATTTCTTTGGAGGAGAACCATATTCTTTTTGTGGTTTGTAAACTTCATTTCATTCTAGTCTTAGTTCAAAGCAATTGACCGTCGGCCCTGGACATTCGCTGAAAACAGGAAATTGTAATATAGTGTAGTATTGGATTTTAAAATCTATACATCACCTTGGCAGACGACTATTCTCATCTTGCTTTTTAGAGGTACTTGTCGACATTATAGTGTCAATGCCTTCCTTCTTCAAGAATCATATACGTTTATTTTGTTTATCTATCGTCTTAACCTCTTTTCTAATGAAATCAAGCCCCAATAATGTAATTTGAGAATTTGCTACAAAAATACATATTGTAGATATTTTCATTTATTAATGATTTCGTGTCCCATTTGTATGCAGCCACCATCGACGTGCCCGATTCCTGACACTTATTTGCTCATGTAGGTTTTGCGTTGTTTAACGTCCAAACCATTGGTAATACTTCAGTTAAATACTGTTTGTTGCAAAGAACTAATATATATGCAAGTATGTATTAGGTTTTGCAAATCTAGTAACAAATTAGTTCAGTTGTGACCAGAAGGATAAACCAAAGGCAGCATGAACGGAAATTATAATCTCATGCACATTCGTTTCGTGCTTAGTGGCGACTCATCAGTAGGAGCCGGTATTACACCCTTTAACCACTATATATTTGGTAAAAGAATGTGGAATAATAGGACGGTACAATCTCCTAGACGAATGTGTAAACTTGTAATAGTGAAGCTAACATAATCTGAAGTCAACGACAATACGACTTCAATGCTAACTCACACTATTTAATATATATACCGAGACTTTAAAGGATACTAACGCTATGGCTATTGTGTTAGTAACTGATACCTTTATGAAATCGATGAGTACTGGATACTAACACTATGGTTTCCGAGTCGGTACATGATACCAACCTGATGGATATAAATTTATGCTAAAGTTCACCCAAATTGAGAATTACAACAATTTCCGAACACCTGTTACTCCAGTTAAACCATACACTCTGGCCTTCATCGATATCAGTTATCACATTTCGCGGTAAGCATGACATCATTGAATTCAATATATTACAGTTAAATACTGTTTGTTGCGAAGAACTAATATATATTCAAGTATGTATTAGGTGTTGCGAACCTAGTAACAAATTAGTTCAGTTGTGACCAGAAGGATAAACCAAAGGCAGCATGAACTGAAAGTATAATCTCATGCACATTCGTTTCGTGCTTACTGGCGACTCATCAGTAGGAGCCGGTATTACGCCCTTTAACCACTATATATTTGGTAGAAGAATGTGGAATAATAGGACGGTACAATCTCCTAGACGAATGTGTAAACCTGTAATAGTGAAGCTAACATAATCTAAAGTCAACAACAATGCGACTTCAATGCTAACTCACACTATATAATATATATACCGAGACTGTTAAGGATACTAACACTATGGGTAGTGTGTTAGTAACTGATACCTTTTTTGAAATCGATGAGTAACGGATACTAACACTATGGTTTCCAAGTCGGTACATGATACCAACCTGATGGATATAAATTTATGCTAAAGTTCACCCAAATTGAGAATTACAACAATTTCCGAACACCTGTTACTCCAGTTAAACCATACATTCTGGCTTTCATCGATATCAGTTATCACATTTCGCGGTAAGCATGACATCATTCAATTCAATATATTACAGTTAAATACTGTTTGTTGCGAAGAGCTAATATATATGCAAGTATGTATTAGGTTTTGCGAACCTAGTAACAAATTAGTTCAGTTGTGACCAGAAGGATAAACCAAAGGCAGCATGAACGGAAAGTATAATCTCATGCACATTCGTTTCGTGCTTACTGGCGACTCATCAGTAGGAGCCGGTATTACGCCCTTTAACCACTATATATTTGGTAGAAGAATGTGGAATAATAGGACGGTACAATCTCCTAGACGAATGTGTAAACCTGTAATAGTGAAGCTAACATAATCTAAAGTCAACGACAATGCGACTTCAATGCTAACTCACACTATATAATATATATACCGAGTCTGTAAAGGATACTAACACTATGGCTATTGTGTTAGTAACTGATACCATTTTTTGAAATCGATGAGTACCGGATACTAACACTATGGTTTCCGAGTCGGTACATGATACCAACCTGATGGATATAAATTTATGCTAATGTTCACCCAAATTGAGAATTACAACAATTTCCGAACACCTGTTACTCCAGTTAAACCATACACTCTGGCCTTCATCGATATCAGTTATCACATTTCGCGGTAAGCATGACATCATTCAATTCAATATATTACAGTTAAATACTGTTTGTTGCCAAGAACTAATATATATGCAAGTATGTATTAGGTTTTGCGAACCTAGTAACAAATTAGTTCAGTTGTGACCAGAAGGATAAACCAAAGACAGCATGAACGGAAAGTATAATCTCATGCACATTCGTTTCGTGCTTACTGGCGACTCATCAGTAGGAGCCGGTATTACGCCCTTTAACCACTATATATTTGGTAGAAGAATGTGGAATAATAGGACGGTACAATCTCCTAGACGAATGTGTAAACCTGTAATAGTGAAGCTAACATAATCTAAAGTCAACGACAATGCGACTTCAATGCTAACTCACACTATATAATATATATACCGAGTCTGTAAAGGATACTAACACTAGGGCTATTGTGTTAGTAACTGATAACCTTTTTTGAAATCGATGAGTACCGGATACTAACACTATGGTTTCCGAGTCGGTACATGATACCAACCTGATGGATATAAATTTATGCTAATGTTCACCCAAATTGAGAATTACAACAATTTCCGAACACCTGTTACTCCAGTTAAACCATACACTCTGGCCTTCATCGATATCAGTTATCACATTTCGCGGTAAGCATGACATCATTCAATTCAATATATTACAGTTAAATACTGTTTGTTGCCAAGAACTAATATATATGCAAGTATGTATTAGGTTTTGCGAACCTAGTAACAAATTAGTTCAGTTGTGACCAGAAGGATAAACCAAAGACAGCATGAACGGAAAGTATAATCTCATGCACATTCGTTTCGTGCTTACTGGCGACTCATCAGTAGGAGCCGGTATTACGCCCTTTAACCACTATATATTTGGTAGAAGAATGTGGAATAATAGGACGGTACAATCTCCTAGACGAATGTGTAAACCTGTAATAGTGAAGCTAACATAATCTAAAGTCAACGACAATGCGACTTCAATGCTAACTCACACTATATAATATATATACCGAGTCTGTAAAGGATACTAACACTATGGCTATTGTGTTAGTAACTGATACCTTTTTTGAAATCGATGAGTACCGGATACTAACACTATGGTTTCCGAGTCGGTACATGATACCAACCTGATGGATATAAATTTATGCTAAAGTTCACCCAAATTGAGAATTACAACAATTTCCGAACACCTGTTACTCCAGTTAAACCATACACTCTGGCCTTCATCGATATCAGTTATCACATTTCGCGGTAAGCATGACATCATTCAATTCAATATATTACAGTTAAATACTGTTTGTTGCCAAGAACTAATATATATGCAAGTATGTATTAGGTTTTGCGAACCTAGTAACAAATTAGTTCAGTTGTGACCAGAAGGATAAACCAAAGACAGCATGAACGGAAAGTATAATCTCATGCACATTCGTTTCGTGCTTACTGGCGACTCATCAGTAGGAGCCGGTATTACGCCCTTTAACCACTGTATATTTGGTAGAAGAATGTGGAATAATAGGACGGTACAATCTCCTAGACGAATGTGTAAACCTGTAATAGTGAAGCTAACATAATCTAAAGTCAACGACAATGCGACTTCAATGCTAACTCACACTATACAATATATATACCGAGTCTGTAAAGGATACTAACACTATGGCTATTGTGTTAGTAACTGATACCATTTTTTGAAATCGATGAGTACCGGATACTAACACTATGGTTTCCGAGTCGGTACATGATACCAACCTGATGGATATAAATTTATGCTAATGTTCACCCAAATTGAGAATTACAACAATTTCCGAACACCTGTTACTCCAGTTAAACCATACACTCTGGCCTTCATCGATATCAGTTATCACATTTCGCGGTAAGCATGACATCATTCAATTCAATATATTACAGTTAAATACTGTTTGTTGCGAAGAACTAATATATATGCAAGTATGTATTAGGTTTTGCGAACCTAGTAACAAATTAGTTCAGTTGTGACCAGAAGGATAAACCAAAGGCAGCATGAACGGAAAGTATAATCTCATGCACATTCGTTTCGTGCTTACTGGCGACTCATCAGTAGGAGCCGGTATTACGCCCTTTAACCACTGTATATTTGGTAGAAGAATGTGGAATAATAGGACGGTACAATCTCCTAGACGAATGTGTAAACCTGTAATAGTGAAGCTAACATAATCTAAAGTCAACGACAATGCGACTTCAATGCTAACTCACACTATATAATATATATACCGAGTCTGTAAAGGATACTAACACTATGGCTATTGTGTTAGTAACTGATACCTTTTTTGAAATCGATGAGTACCGGATACTAACACTATGGTTTCCGAGTCGGTACATGATACCAACCTGATGGATATAAATTTATGCTAATGTTCACCCAAATTGAGAATTACAACAATTTCCGAACACCTGTTACTCCAGTTAAACCATACACTCTGGCCTTCATCGATATCAGTTATCACATTTCGCGGTAAGCATGACATCATTCAATTCAATATATTACAGTTAAATACTGTTTGTTGCCAAGAACTAATATATATGCAAGTATGTATTAGGTTTTGCGAACCTAGTAACAAATTAGTTCAGTTGTGACCAGAAGGATAAACCAAAGACAGCATGAACGGAAAGTATAATCTCATGCACATTCGTTTCGTGCTTACTGGCGACTCATCAGTAGGAGCCGGTATTACGCCCTTTAACCACTATATATTTGGTAGAAGAATGTGGAATAATAGGACGGTACAATCTCCTAGACGAATGTGTAAACCTGTAATAGTGAAGCTAACATAATCTAAAGTCAACGACAATGCGACTTCAATGCTAACTCACACTATATAATATATATACCGAGTCTGTAAAGGATACTAACACTAGGGCTATTGTGTTAGTAACTGATAACCTTTTTTGAAATCGATGAGTACCGGATACTAACACTATGGTTTCCGAGTCGGTACATGATACCAACCTGATGGATATAAATTTATGCTAAAGTTCACCCAAATTGAGAATTACAACAATTTCCTAACACCTGTTACTCCAGTTAAACCATACACTTGGAATGGGTAGATGGAATTTTGGATCTAAATGGATGACATGGACTAACCAAGTTACATTAGTTAGCATATAACTGAAACATAAAGAAAATGCACAAAATGTCAAATTATCTGACGAACAAAACAAAATATTAACAAAAATGCAATAGAAAACACTCGAATACCAGTAAAACCAATAAACAAACAGATTTTATTCTAGCTGCCCTGAGTAATACAATTAAATCATATAAATATTATTGCTGAAACTGAATTCATAGGGAGCATTTAACTCGAATAATATCACACTTTAATATAAGGGCCATCTTTAGTTTCATCGTTCGCTAAACTGAAACATAAGGACAACACGGAAAATGTTAAATTATCTAACGAAATGTCACACAAAATTAAAAATGCAATAGAAAACACGAATATTAGTTCAACAAAGAGACACAAATGTTATTATAGCGGCACTGAGTAATAGAATTAAATCATACAAATGTTATAGCTGAGAAAAAATTCATATGGATCATTTAACTCAAATAATAACAAACATTTATAGATGGGCCATCCTTAGATTCTTCGTTTGCTAACATTAAACGTAGGGAAAATACGCTAAATGATAAATTTTCTGACGAACATTCAAACAAAATATTGAAAGAAATATATTAATAATCAATCGAATATTAGTACAACCAAATAACAAACAATTGTTATTGTTTCTAGCATCAGTATGAAAATTAAATAATTTAAATATTCCATTTTATTTAGTAGTTTCAATGGTATAATACGTGTTTAACTCCATCTGTTGCTCCGCATTCTCTTTCGCAATTTGAACTATGTTTAGATGTTTAAATTATTTTCCAACTTCCACAAAATAATATCAAGTTTTTCCAGCTGTTGTGTTATTTACTATAAAACTCAGTTATATAGAGCTGGGTAAATTGTTTTTCTAACAATTCATAAGAATAATAACAATTGTCTTCTAACTGCAGTCTCAGATCCACTGTGTGAATGTCAACAATGTTTAATTGATTGTTCAACGATTCTAGGTTCACCTCGGATTGTTTTTCGCAAACATTCAATTGTTCTTCTATTGTCTCCTTCATAATCTCAACTAGCTTTAATTTATACAATAATTTGGCAATCTTCATCTCCAAATGCAAATAGTTTTTGTCAAATTCATAATCTGTTGCAACATTTCTGAACTTAATTACGCTTAAATTTGCCATTTGTATTGCAAAATGTGCCGCAGCATGTTGTAAACGGTACTCTACATTTCGCACTAGTGTCTCATTCGCGTTCCCAATAAATTCCATTTTTTTCAATAGTTTTTCTAATATTTCCATGGCATGACACTGTTCTGCAACCAACGGCTTCACAGTTGCCTCACTCTCAGTTTTCATTTCGTCTAAATGCAGAGCTGTAACATCTGTCTGTTCCAAAGAATGTTCGGATATTCCCTCCATTATTTGATATGCCGTATCTTTTATATCCGAATTTATTGTTCGTCCTGAGTTTAAACGTTTGTCGCCTATAGTTCAATTTGTTCTGTCAGCGCCAACAACCTTAAATTTACATGTAAAAAAGTGCAATTTACACTTTAAGTAGTTCAATAAACGATAGTACATTTTTTACAATACGTGGTGATTTCGGAAAATAGTAAATTTACGTCTTCCATAGGTCTTTAATTGATTTGTTTACTGGGCAAAATTATCAATAACAATGTTTACATTTAGATATTTAAAGCACATATTACATCCAATGCATGCAATCAGGAGGCTGATTTGTAAAGTACAATACCAATTATTTATTTAAAAATTTAATTAGCACATTTAAATTTCTAAAATTTATTAACTCAATATCTTGTTATTTATAAAAATAGCTCTACTGGATACCAGTGATTCATATATCATTTTAGCAACTCAAAACGGACATTTCATAAGATACGAAATAACAATCATCATAGTCATATATAACGCACACACACACAAAATATATATATATATATATATATATATATATATATATATTCTTATAATTAGGAAAACACAAATAACAAAGTGGATAAAGGCCATTTATTTCGTGAATACTAATCATCTCTTATACAATCATACATATTTATACATTTTGGGTTTTCAATTGATTATGCTAGTGGTAACAAATCTGACTCGTTTTTAATTCTGTTTCTTGTTTTGGCTAGTTGGTGAGTATGCATGCGTGTTTGCATGTAAAGGTCATTCTCGCAGTATTGCAAAGTGATGTCTGAAATCTGGTCATTATTGTTTTGATAGCTTGAAAATTAACCATTTGTGCGCATTGTTCATTGTTACATATACAAGTGCTATTTTTCCCAGTATAATTGATCGTTTCACCTTGTTGCGCAAAGTTGTCGTTTCCACATGGTAACAGCGCCAGTGTGGATTGCAGTGTTAAACGCTCACATTGTTTGGAGACTTCTGTCATGGTATGCGCCTCTGTTATTTCCACTTCAGTTTGTTGCCAATCCGATTGTATGCTTTTTGATTCTAGTCGAGGGCCTGTTTGTTCTTGACTGGATACTAGTAGATTGTTGTTGAATTTTGTTATTCTTGGCCAGTCGATAAGAATATCATGTTGATGAAACTTTTGAATATTAAGGTCAGGTGCTTGTTGTTTTATGTAAAGGGCTTCATAGATAAATAATAATTTTTCTGATTTTGCTTTATGTAGAATTGTGAAATTGGTCGAATTGACAGGGTGCCCCGTTGCCAATACATGATCGGAAATAGCTGATTTTCCTGACGGTGCCAAGCATTTGTTTATCAATTTCTGTGGCAAATGTTGCTGGATTCTGCTTATCAATTGCTTCTTCGTACGTCCGATATATGTGCTACCGCACATACATGAGAATTTGTCGACTATGAATGATTTTGAGAGAATTGGCAATTGATCTTTGGCATCCAACCTCATGATTCTCTGTGTACCAAATGTCATATTAACTTTAACACTGGGAAAGTTGACCTTAGTTATTCTATTCAGCCGCCGTGCAATTATTGAGGCTGGTACATCGCCTCAGAGCAGATCTTCGTGATTCTGTTTGCTAGGTTGTTTACTAAGTTTCTTTTGTGGGATTTTGGCACACTACTGTTGTAGTGTGTATGTGCGGTAGCACATATATCGGACGTACGAAGAAGGAATTGATAAGCAGAATCCAGCAACATTTGCCACAGAAATTGATTAACAAAGGCTTGGCACCGTCAGGAAAATCAGCTATTTCCGATCATATATTGGCAACGGGGCACCCTGTCAATTCGACCAATTTCACAATTCTACATAAACCAAAATCAGAAAAATTATTATTTATCTATGAAGCCCTTTACATAAAACAACAAGCACCTGACCTTAATATTCAAAAGTTTCATCAACATGATATTCTTATCGACTGGCCTGGAATAAAAAAATTCAACAACAATCTACTAGTATCCTGTCAAGAACAAACAGGCCCTCGACTAGAATCAAAAAGCATACAATCGGATTGGCAACAAACTGAAGTGGAAATAACAGAGGCGCATACCATGACAGAAGTCTCCAAACAATGTGAGCGTTTAACACTGCAATCCACACTGGTGTTGTTACCATGTGGAAACGACAACTTTGCGGAACAAGGTGAAACGATCAACTATACTGGGAAAAATAGCACTTGTATATGTAATAATGAACAATGCGCACAAATGGTTAATTCTCAAGCTATCAAGACAATAATGACCAGATTTCAGACATCACTTTGCAATACTGCGAGAATGACCTTTACATGCAAACACGCATACACACAAACACAAAAAAGCATACATACTCACCAACTAGCCAAAACAAGAAACAGAAGTAAAAACGAGTCAGATTTGTTACCACTAGCATAATCAATTGAAAACTCAAAATGTTTAAACATGTATGATTGTATAAGAGATGATTAGTATTCACGAAATAAATGGCCTTTATCCACTTTGTTATTTGTGTTTTCCTAATTATAAG
Source organism: Eudiplozoon nipponicum (assembly GCA_029291075.1). Lineage (NCBI taxonomy): Eukaryota > Metazoa > Platyhelminthes > Monogenea > Mazocraeidea > Diplozoidae > Eudiplozoon > Eudiplozoon nipponicum. The sequence continues at coordinate 8,181 of JAQBSW010000066.1, read as the reverse complement.
AATACTGTGTTAAATTAAAAAGGCATGGACATTATAAATATATATATAAATAAATAAATAAATAAATAAATATATATATATATATAAACAAATTTCAAGTTTGCAAGCTTGAAGTAAGCATCAATCTTAATGTATTTAACAAGTCGAACAACATTGCAAAACTTCAGTATCTCACATGTATTCACAAGTTCCAAAATTCTATGAACGTCATAGGCGTACGACTAGTGAGGATACAACGTATGACTCAAGTTAATTTTGCTATTATTTTCAACTGGTTAGATATGGTGAATCCGCAATGCATATATATTAAAATATGTGGCTCTTATCATTAGCAGTCCGGCATACATTTTACTTCACTGGGAATGTCGGATGTACAATTTCTACGCAGTCACGAACATTAACGTTTTTGCAGCTCTCCCATATATATATATATATATATATATATATATATATATATATATATATATATATAATAAAATAAATATTTTCTGTGTTGTTCGACGAATGGTTATATACAAAAGGATTGATGTTTACTTCAAGCTCGGAAATTTGATTTAAAGAGTTGCTACTACCACCCACGAAATCAATGATTGTTTAATTGTATTATCTATATAAATGCCGCGATAGCTGCAAAAAAGTTAATGTTCGTGACTGCATAGAAACTGTGCAGACGATATTTCCAGTCAAGTACAGTGTATGCGGAACTACTAGAAGTGAGAGCCACGTATCTTATTTTGCTTTCCATATATATATATATATATATATATATATATATATATATATAGACAATGCGATTTGATCCTCGTTATTCAGTTTGCCGTCGAACTCTGATGATGATCATGGAAGGTCGAAACGCGCCAGTACGTGTGACTGACGGTAGATTTGCTATTTTTTTCGTTGACTGGAAATTATCCAAGCGACATTTCCAGTCCAGTAAAATGTATGCGAGATATGTAGAGGTGAGATCCACGTATCTACTTATACTTTCCATATACATGCATTGCGGTTTGATCGTCGCTAGTCATTTTGCCGTCTTGCACTGGCAATGATCATGTAAAGTCCAAATGCGTCGATACGAGAGAATGATTTTAGTTTTGCAATGTTGTTTGACGACAGGTTAACTACAATTAGATTGGTGCTTACTTCAAACTCGCAAAAATGATTTAATAATTTTTTATAGTGTAAACCATCAAAAATAAACACGAAAGATTAATATTTTGACCAAAATATATTGAAAACTGGAGCATCTAAAATGATATAATAACTAAGTTAAATAAAATATTTATAAATATATTAGACATGAAATTATGTTTACTTTGTAAACTAGAATTGAAAGATAAACCTTTTTAAATTGTGTAGGAAAGCCTGAAAAAACATTAAAAACTAAAGCCAAATTCAAACAATACATACAAAATTTCGAACGCGTCTTCTTTTGGCCATTTCGTATGGGACTATTTTCGTTATAATCAAATGTTGGGATTAAATTAATTGTGACAAATAAGATTCACATTCGCATAAATTTCTGAAAACTCATAGTTTAGAACCAACCTACGAAAGAAAGCCAAGATAAAGATTTTGCGTGTAATTCGTCCAGTTCATTATTTTTTAGCATGAACTAGTCTACAACACCAGAAATTCTCTCAACAACCTGCTTCGAAGAGCACTCTCATTACCGTTACAGATTGGTCAGAAGAAGGAATGTTAAAATGTAATAGTTTATCGTATCCTCCTTGTACAAATCTCTGAGTGGCGTAAACATTTTCTATGCGGCATTGTGGTTATGCTGCCGACAATATTAGCCCAGTTACTATAGATTCAAATGCATATTTATAAAAAAAGAAAATGTTAAATTTTCTGACGAACCATCACACAAATTATTAGCAGAAATGCTTTAGCTAACACGTAGTGAGAGGATCAAATAATATAATTTTTCGCTGAGACTAAATGCATGTGGATCATTTAACACGGACAATGACACACGTTAAAAGAAGGGCTTTTCTTTGATTTTTCTTTCGCTTATTTCTCTAATCTGTTTTTAAGTTGATACTTCATCTTCAAAATGTTCCATTTTTTAATAAATTTTCATTGGTATAATAAGTATTTTACTCAATGTGTTTTTCTGCATCCGCATCAGACATTTCAACTGTGTTTAGAAGTTGAAATAAATTTCCTACTTCCCCAGAAGGATGACAACTTTTCCTCAGCCTCAATTCTGTCTACTTTTTCCACTCGCGTGGTCTTTGAACATCGTCACGCGATTCGTCTCCGTGGCGATTGGACTTTGTCATTTGACAACACTAGTTTGACCTACCTTAATCTTGCTCCTTTCACGAACGAAATGTCTAGTTAACGAACCCAAAATTCCAGCTAAACCTGGTATGAAATGACGGTAATAACTTATCATCCCCAAACATCTACGCATTTGGCGTACAGTTATGGGTTCCTGTACGCATCTGATCGCTTGAACCTTATCTTCCAAGGGTTTAATATATTCCTTGAAAATTGAGCGATGAAGAAATTTTACAGTTGAGCAATCACTCTTGCTCTTCTCTGGCTTGACTGCAAACCAATATTGATCCAGCTGGGGCAAAACAGCATCCAAGTGCTCCTGGTTTTCCTCCCTAGATTGATTATATATGATGATCTCATTTACATACACTAGCAAATGTAAAGAATTGAAGAACATCTTCCGCCACACGTTAGAATGCCTGGCTTGCATTCTTTAACCAAAATGGCATACATAAGAATTTATGCGACCCACCTCGATGAAATTGCACTGTAGTAAATAGTGTAGGTTCTGCCTCCATCGGTACTTGATTGTACGCTTTCTGCAGATCTAATGTACTGTAAACTTCATACCACATTATATCCCTGATCAAAGGACTCTCGTTCACTAAATTATACGAATCACATTCTGGTACCGAATTCACTAGTCTATAACTACCATATATATGGTTTGATCCTCGCTAGTCGGTTTGCCGCCGTACACTGATGATGAACATAGAGATTGAAACGCGTCAGAGCGTGCGACTGGCGGGAATGGATTTTACTTTAAACTCGCAAACATGATTTAAAGAAGTTCGTACAGGTTTTGAATACAAACTGGTAATTGTTTGTGCTTGGGTGTGCTTACGTGCGTTTCAAAACCTGAACGCTTCATTCTTCCTTTTTTTCATGTCATAAGTGTGTTTAATACTATTTTGTCATCGTTATGTATTGAAATCCAGGATGCGATCTTGATATATTTACCTGTCCTTTTATGTAAATGCGTAAGTCGGTACAAAACAAGCATTGCATAACGAACAAAAAGCATGTAATCTAGCTGATCGGTTTCGTCCGCATTAGGAACTCGCCACGTTATGTCAATAATTTGCTGCGGTGCGTCTTGTTTTCGCATCTTGACTATATAAAGTAACAGATTTTTAAGTTGGGTTGAATTGTGGCGAAAAGAGAATGATAATTTTCAACGCTGTTGTAACGTAATTCGGCGATGTAGGTGGTCAGAGCTGGTTTGAACACAAAACACATGTTACAAACGGGATAGACAAGTGTGCTAATATTAGTTTTCTGTGTGTAACCAGATTGGCAGTCAATATTTCGTCTAGCTCAAGCTCCACGCCTGACATAGCAGGGGTTAATCAAAAACTTAAGGGTGCATTAAGAAAACAAACCAGCTCTAAATGACAGATTATTCCAAACTTGATAAGGTGAGCAAGAATCTCAGCATGCTCCCTCTGGCATGAAAAAATTGTCAAGGAAAAGGAACAAATCAACGCAATTTATTGTTTCGAACTAAATCGAGGATTATTATGCATTTCTAACTTAAGCTATTATACAGCATATCTATTACAGTGGAAACAACGATAAAAGATATTTTTAAATAACAGATCATTCAAAAGTACTCAATTCATAGCAAAATTGTGACTCCTAACATCTAATTTTAATTTTACATTGGTAAGGTAACATATAAAGTTTATTTAATGTAAATTGCAGAGCACCAAATTATGCTACATTAATTTAAAGTATTACATTGAATGAAAGTTAGATACTTACTAGTATTTTGTAGTATAATCGCCTACAGTATCTTGTGCAATTCAACAGTATTCAGAAATGTATCAGGTAAGTTTTCACCTTTTATTTTTTTCTCCAAACGTTATTTGGCTATCATTTTCTTTTATTTTACTAACAATTTTAAATTGGAGTGTTGCTGGTCGCTTAATGACAGTTCGGGATTTTTCCACAATTGTACGCATTGTACTTAGACGTAAAGTGGTTTGTCGTCGAGGTTTCTATTGGATTCATCTAAATTAATCGTCCACATGACGCTTTATTTGCCGGATTTCCTTTTCTAACAAACTAAACTCTGTTGATATTTGTTTCCTGAAAATTAATTAGAATCTTTATGAAGCATGGCATTTTTTCAGTTAAGATCGACGCTTAGAAGCATTTGCTTTACCACCTGCTTTTTGCGTCTTTTTCCCTTTTTATTTCTTTAATAATAAAAATAGGTCTGAAGTGTGCAAATTGGAAATGAATTTTATAATTTTAGTTTCACTTGAATGAGTGATACACGTGCCGCTAATTATAGGTAGCTGATTAGTTCTCAATCTTAATCAAACGCCCACACACATGCAACCACATGAACGTAGCATATGCTTATCTAGTGAATCTTCAGATGTTACTAAATCGCTGTAATTTCAATGAGATGAGTTTACACGTACAGTAATTGATTACTCCTCCATCATAAACAAACGAGAACTCATACACACAGGTATGACATACGTTTATACAGTGAGTCGTCAGTATTTATTATTAAATCACTATAATTTCATTTCGATGAGTGTACACATGCAGATACAAACACAAACCAATTTGACATACACTTGCCTAATGAAAACCAGTTAGGCTTAAGTGATCTAACAACAAGTATAAATGGGACAATTTAAACTAAATTTTCCACTTGATATATTGATTGTCAAATTTTTTGTGTGATGTGTTTTCATTGAAAAAGACTTCCGAAAGAGGAAGCCGAAATATATGGAATAATCAAGTGGATAGTGGATGCAAACACTGTGTCGCACCACAAGGAAATGATATTAACCATATATTTGTTTCTTAATTTTCATTACAAGGCATTAAACCGGTTAAAGGAGTTAAGAATTTCTTCCAATATAATTTCGAAGTTGGAATTGATGTATATTGCATTCGGAAACGCTGATTTAAGAGTATTCACGTAATAATATATGTGGTCGAAAACTGTTCCTTCAAATGTATCTAAATACGCCTGTTTATCTTACGTATTTTGAATCCATTCCTGAATTGCCACGTAGTGTGATTCTATGGTGAGTTCATAGAATGTGAAAACATATTATTCGCATCTTATTTAATTATGAATTTGTTATAAAACATCAGACATTTTAACTATTGTGAACGTTTTATTCACATTTATTCTTGCAGATGTATGCAGAAAGGACGTTTTGCATTAATAAGCTAGCATTATGAATTGTTTTGCGTGCAAGCATCGGAAATATTTCACTAAAAACATCTCTGTCGGTTGTTGAGACATCTGATTTGTTGGAAATAACTTCTAAAATATTTTAACAGGTTCGTTATTTGGTTGAAATGAGTAAGAGTAATTCGATAATTTAGGCGTTGCGAACCTTGTACCAAATGAGTTCAGTTGTGACCAGAAGGATAAACCAAAGGCTGTATGAACGGAAAGTATAATCTCATGCACATTCGTTTCGTGCTTAATGGCGACTCATCAGTAGGAGCCGGTATTACGCCCTTTAACCACTATATATTTGGGTGAGGAATTTAGTATAATAGGACGATACAATCTCCTAGACGATTGTGTAAACCTGCAGTAGTGAAGCTAACATTACATAAAATCTCGACAATGCGACTTCAACGCTAGCTCACTCTATATAATATATATACCGAGTATGTAATGGATACTAAAACTATGGCTATTGTGTTCGTAACCGATACCAACATTATAGTACAGTAAAGGTACATGGTACTAACACTATGTTTTCCTATTAGTTATATGGTACCAACATGCCGGATATCAATGCACGCTATAGATCACTGAAATAGAGAATTACAATTATTTATGAACATCTGTTACTCCAGTAAATCCATACACTCTGGCCTTGATTGATGTCAGTTATCACATTTCGCTATAAGCATGACATCATTAAATTCAATATATAACAATTAAATACTGTTTGTTACGGAGAACTAATATATATGCAAGTATGTATTAGGTGTTGCGAACCTAGTAACAAATTAGTTCAGTTGTGACCAGAAGGATAAACCAAAGGCAGCATGAACGGAAAGTATAATCTCATGCACATTCGTTTCGTGCTTACTGGCGACTCATCAGTAGGAGCCGGTATTACACCCTTTAACCACTATATATTTTGGTCAAGAATGTGGAACAATAGGACGGTACAATCTCCCAGACTAATGTGTAAACCTGCAATAGTGAAGCCAACGTCATATTGTCTATGACAATGCTACTTCAACGCTAACTCACACTATATAATATGTATACCGAGTCTGTAGAGGATACTAACACCATGGCTATTGTGCTAGTAACCGATACAAACATTATTGTACCGAAAAGGTACATGGTACTAACACTATGGTTTCAGAGTCGGTACATGGTACCAACATGATGGATATCAATTTGTGCTATAGTTCATCGAAATTGTTGTAAATCTCAATTTCTGTTTACTGTTATATTTCGATAGTTTCCTTAAACAAAATTTGAAGATTTAGTTAGTTTTGGAAGACCATGATAATTATTTCTTTACCAGATTTCACGCGACGGCCAAAATCTCCCGATGAGAATTTATATTTCAAAACTGAACGCAAAACTTATATTTGGTTGAGTAATTCATTTTTATAAATTTTTTTCGAAAATTTCGCAATGTTTTCCTTCTTTTTTCTCTTCATTTAGGACTAGTTTATGTCTGAATTCCAAAACTCTACAGATGATCAAATAAATTCAGCAGAACGTTTGGAGGATTCTTTGTATAAAACAGAAGCAACGGAAGGCTTTGCTGTTTTTACGGAAACAGAATTGCCCTATTTCAACGAACAAGAAGAAAATAAGCAGAACTGCCAAAAAGACGATTATCTAACACTAAGTTAACTAAAAAATATTTCCATTAAAAGCATTGTCGTTTACATTTTGTTGCTGCGAAAATTAACTTGTGCATGCTCTCCGACATTACCATATTTTCAGTCAAAGCTGGAATTATCAAACATATCGCCTATAACTGTTTATGTACATATGTATATATTTTTATTCTTTCTGTTCTCTATGTCAATTTTATTTATGATTCTTTAATAGACTTTATAAAAAATGGCAATGAGAGTATCGTTTCAAATACTTTTTAATAAATTGTTTAATAACAAAATAAGTTAATTTCAGCTTTCTAAAATCGACGATTACGCCTGGTTTTGTGTATTTTGATGTCGTTCAAAATACTGAATGAAGAAATCTTGGCGGGGAATTAACCATATTCGACACATATTTCTCAAAGTCCCTATTCCCTTGTTATCTTAATTTTGTCAATCCATTAAGCTTATTTTGCACATTTAGGAGAATATTACTTGTTTTTAAGGTTAATTCACCACTCATTAAAATAAGTGTTGATATTCATTTGAAATCAACAATCCTGATCCTCAAGGAATTTTTTGATGAACGGTGAAACTTGGTATTAGCGGCCGATATTAACTAACAAAATAGTTTCTCGAAATCGCTCTTATGGAAAGTAAACTTGTTCAATTTCCCAATATTTGAGGATGGATAACATGAGGTCGTCTATTCGTTAAGGTTTAACGGTAATGTGAAAGAATGATTCCTCTGTATATAGATCAGTTTAGTTGAAGTTTACTTATATTTTATCGAAAGCCCAGCATTTGTAGCTTAGATGATGTGTATGATAAGATCGTGCGTACGTGCATCATAAAAGACTTTAATGGATAAATTTATGCTGAATGTGCATATCTACCAGTTGTTAGTAAATTCGTTCTCTGGTGGCACCGGACTATTCGACGTCTGCAAGTACTATGATATGCATTAGCCATTCTGCAATCCTACGACGTCGGAGTCTCTTTTTTCTCTCCTTTGAACACTGATTTGAAATTATGTAAATAAAGTAAATT